>CANTFL010001018.1:0-144657 GCA_947650285.1 Hyaloperonospora brassicae | reverse complement strand
AAGAGGCATGTGTCTTTCGGATCAAATATGAACTGAACTTTATTTCTTCTTCTAATCTAAAAGAACACTTTCAAACAACGTACTTAGCCTAGTAACCAATTTCCTAAATAAACTCTCAAAAGATCTCGAAATTAATGGTCGACAGACATCAGTCTTCAACAAATGATACTATGTTTTAATAATACTCTAAAGGGAGTCCCATCTCTTGTGTGAACCACACCTATTGTCGAATACCAGTCGACGTGTTACCCCGATACATAAACGAAGCTCGGACGCATGAGTGTCGATATCACGCCGAACAATAAATGATCCAGCACCGCCTGGACCGAGATACCTTTCGAGTATGCGTCGACGAAGTTTAATTAGGCTGTAACGGGGTAGTCCGTTACATGATTTTTTCATTAAGGCTTAAATGACAATAAAGAGTATCACGTTAAAAAATTATCAGCAATATCACAGGGCATGATGATAATGCTGAAGATGACAGAAGGGTCTTTTCATTGTTTGATATCGTGATGATATCGACCCACCAATCGCTGCAAGACGCGCGCAATGGGTGGTGAGTAGACGTCATCATACGTTTAGTTAGAATAATATAATCAAGTCAGGATAAACTGAGACAAAAGATTGATACGACTTAATTGTATTAAAAAGTTTTGCTATTACCAGAGACTATAGTTTTCACTTAGCCTCCTTTTCTTCCTTTGTGTTGGAGCAACACTTAGCAGGGAACTGACTATCACTGCTGTCAGTGGAAGTAAGCTCCGTACTGGTCAACCAGTACGCTGTCACCAGTGCCCCGTTACACCTGGTAGCACTTTGTAGTCCGTCGAAGGACCACACTCGCATCGCCCAACATGAACATGCTGGACGAAGTCGAAGGTGACAGATTTCACGGAACTCGTGATAGCTACTCCCATTTGAGTGATGTCGAATGGAGTGCGATTGAACGAATGAGTTCGACCTTTGGTGAAGAAGCTATCTGGGCCATGCTATCCACAAGGGATAGAGACCAGTAGCATTATGTCATTAGCAAGTTCTTGCAGCGAGAACTTGACGAATCGCGAGCGCAAGTGACCTTGTTGGAACAAGAAGATCACCAGCGGACGAGAGAACTGAGATAGCATCAGTCATAATTCGCGCTGTCGACGCTTACGCGTCGACAGCAGTCTCGAAAGCTAGAGATATCCAAGTATCACGAAGTCAAAGTCGACTTCCTGTTAAGACAGTTCGTCGAAGTCGACGGTGCCATCGAGGCCCGTCGCATCGACAATGAGCTAATGCAAGTCGCATTTGCTCAGTCGTACTTGGCAGGGGACGGCAAGAATCGGGCCCTGAATCTCAAGTTACACGACCCGAACGTGTTCGAGTCGTTAGACGTCTTCAAGACCCTGCTTAGTGACGCGTTTGAGCCTCGCCGGGCAGAGTTTAGGACTCTTTCAGAAATCTTAAGATCTTACAGGGAAAGCGTAAGATTCCACTTACATTCAGCATGTACGCTTCCTTGCAAGTTGCATGGTAGTGAAGCCTGTGGGTGAATTTTTAAAGATCACAATATTCATTCAAAGTCTTGCAGATGGTCCTGTCAGGGACCACCTGTTTCGCGGGGAGCTAAAGACGCTCTCCGAAGCAATCTACTCTGCGGAGCAGCAAGACTTTAGATTGAGACAGGCTCACAATACTCTGACCCCCTATCGTCCACAAAGACTATCAGCGGTCGGAGGTCCAGATTCAATGGACCTCTGTCACGTCGATGGCGAGAAACCTTGCCCTGTGAGCGACAAGCGAATGGTGAGATGCCATCGCTGTCATAAGCTGGGATACTATGCATACGAATGCATTATCCCCCTCTCAGCACCCCGTTGTGCTGAGCGCAGTACCCGTCCACTAGTTCGAAGAAGTGGAGGAAGAGAGTCTGATGCTGTTGCAAAGCCGCAACAGCAAATCGAACCATCAAAAAATGGTCAGGTTCAGTCGGGGAGGAGCGCCCTACAGACCCCGCAACATCAAAAGGATTTCAAATATCTTGCCGAAGGTTGCTCCCTACACACAGTCACTTTGTGTCTTTGCACGGATTGATGAGGTGTTTCTAATCATCTTGATATTAGAAGTGACAAAGAGCTCGTCAATTCTTACCATAGTTGACTGTGGGGCGTCATGCAATTTTGTTCGTCACTTGGAGCTGGAAGACTTAACTTCGTCGAGCGGGAAATCCCTCCAACAAGGATGACGGTTCGCCTAGCGACAGGCGCATCGATCAGTGTGAAGAAAAGTGTAGTAGGAGTCCACTATATTTTGAAAGATGAACAGTACGATGATGACTTCATCGTGCTCGACCTGGATGACAAGTTTGATGTCATCCTAGGACTACCTTGGCTCAGGATATACGAGCCAAGGGTCAGATGGCAGCATCGATCAGTATCGATGCCTGCCACTTGTTCATCAGATAACGATCTGAAGAACATCTTGGAACGCCCAAACTCATGTGGGTGTACTGCGAGTGAGTGCGATGGCCTCTTGTGCGGTAAGGTCGTCAGTACGACTATACAAGAACACAGTGTAGATGATCACTACATTGTGGAGAACGCTCTCCTGGATCCTGTGGATGTGACTTTCCAGGACGTAATCGAAACAGTGAATGTCTTGGTTACTGACGGATTAAGCGTAAGCGCTTACAAGCTTGATCTGATAGTGCCTCCGAAGTTAATTTCGGAGATAACTCAATTGCAAACGCTAGAGCCGAAACGGTTCTTGCGTGATCTGCGTAGTGGTAAAGTCAAGCAGATCTGCATACTCGCACAGAGGATGAGTATGTGGCCGATATTCGGTCGGCAACAGTATTTGCTGAGAACGAACGGGTTCTCAGCAGCTCATCGATGGACGAAATTGTCCCCCATGAGACGAATCGGATTAAGCGATACACGTCTCAATCCTGGGAGTCACTTCAGGCAAATCCTTTGTACAAGGATTTGATCGAATTCAGGGATGTGTTCCCTGAATCCGTACCGTGCGAGTTGCCTAAGGAAAAAGGCACTCGACACGAGATCGAGCTCAAACCGGGCTAGAAGTACTGTGTCATGAAGCAGTGGCCACTGCCTCGTGAACAAGTACTATCAATCGACAAGTTCTTTGCCGATCGCTTGGCGGCAGGCCATGTGAGGGTATCGACTTCCCCTCACAGCACTCCGACCTTCTGTGTGCAAAAGTCCACAGGAGGATGGCGGACAGTGCACGCATTCAACATTTTGAATGCTGCAACGGTGCCAGCTCAGACGCCGATACCGATTCCCGTATACAGGGGTGACCACTCCCAGAAGTATGCTGTAGTAGTGGCTAGTGATAGCACAGGGACTGAGTAATGCCCCTGCAGCATTCAACAGATGTGTTACAAATCGGTTAAGACCGGTGCTAGATTTCGCACCGAGTTACTTTGACGATGTGGTCGTCCATAGTCGAGCAATGGACGGGAAGACAGACGTTTAGTTCACAGAACTCACGTTCGTTAGGTTCCTTGCCCTATGCACAAGTGTAAGTTTTACGCCAACCTCAAGAAGTTTATCTTCGCGGCTAGCGAAATACCACTTCTTGGAAGCATCGTGGGTAAAAATGGCGTACTCCCTGATCCCGAAAAGTTTGAGGAGATTACGACTGGGCCATGTTATTCGATGTCAAGGGACATGCAGAAGTTCTTTGATCTATTGACTTACTTGCACAAGTACTCGCACAACTACGCAGAGATGACTGCGCATGTTTATTGTTTACTCAAGAAAAATGTGAAGTGGTCATAGAACGCTGTCTGGCAGCGTTCCTTTGAAATTATCAAGAAAAGCTTGATGCAATCGCCCATCTTGGCGATGGCAGATCAGGACAGACCATTTCATGTGGTCTGTGACGCCACCGATTTTGCAATTAGCTGTGAATTGATGCAATATGGCATAGACGGCGCGGAGCGTCGTCTGCTATCAATCACGTCAGCTTCAAACAGCTGAGCGTAATTACCCAGTGCATGGCAAGGAAATCCTTGTCATGAAGTACGCACTGGATAAATTTCGTGTCTTTTTCATGATAGATAGACTGTTTATTGTCTATACGGACTATGCGTCACTACGCACGGCCGTCAACAGTCCCCAACTCTCGCAACGAATGGCGAGATGGTTGTCTTTCTTCGCGGAATATAAACTCTCCGTGGAGTACAAACCAAGACGACTGAACGTCGTCGCTGATGCGCTATCACATCGGCTCGATTTCGAGCCGACTACACACGTCAATAGTGAGGCCTTAGCCACTATTGCGGGTCTGTCAGTCAGCGTGCCGTCGTCGCCTTTACTTGACGACGTGCGGAAGGCGTACGCAGGAGATACGAATTTCCCCCGTTTGATGGGTCATCTTGCGAAGCCATCCCGGAAATCCTTGTCGGATTAGTTGGCTCTATACCGTTCCTCTTTGAATCGGTATACGGCTCTCGATGGTCTGCTGTTTAACAGAGCAGTTGCTGACGACACTTCTCGTGTTGTCGTTCCCGATCATGATGATTGAGTTTAAGCATCATGTTCGAAGGCCACGAAGCGCCATCAGGCGTTCCTCGTGGTAGGGAAAAGAATTACCTTACAGTAAGTCGTTACTTTTACTGGCCCCGCCAGTATTTGTTTGTCCGCAAGTACATACGTGCTTGCGAGATCTGTCAACGAGTGAAGCCTAGTCCTTCATCCCGTGCACCACTACAATCTATGCCGGTGTGGGAAGAATGTTGGGAGTCCGTTTCCATGGACTATGTCTTCGGTAAACCCGAAGACACTCACAAGAATATTAGTATTCTTGTTTGTAAATCGTTTCAGCAAGATAATGCATCTTGCTGCGGTACCAGAGTCGATCACCGCACATGGCTGTGCTCGTGTCCTCATCGACATGTAGGGTCTACATCAACCAAGAAGTGGAGCAACCACGAATATTACCCTCGGATGTAATAATCTGCCAACATTATCTCGTTTTGAGTAATGTTAATTGGATACGATCGAAATAGATAATATTAAGAAAGGAATACATTCTTATCAATTTTTATGTAATGGTCTCACTCCGTTACATTACACGTACTAGTTCTCGTTGAACAAGACAACACATTTTAAATTTGTAAGAAGTATCCATTAACCAGTGCGGCCAGTTCCATCTGTATTCATATAGCATAAATTATAATAATAAGATGAAGTTTAAGTTAGAATCAGGGAGCAAAATTTCTGTGATCGTTTCATGTAAAAAAATGTTTAGCAGCTTCAATGCGTCTAGTCTTTTCGACACCTGATAAGCTTTATTCTTGACTTGTCAGCTTTTATAGACTTTAAAAACTCACGTAGAGTGATTATTTTAATCTTTTAGTCCCAGTGTCTCATAATGAATACTTTTACATACGTGGGAGGCAATCTCTTATCGTGGCATTGGTGCCGAGTTGACATCACGCATATGGACCCCAATTCGCCATCAATGCCTGCACATATAAATACTTAAATTATTTTAAGTATGATGTCAGATCAGACGAAATTTGACAAGTTAAGACTGCATCATATATAGTAGCACAATGCAATTTATGTCAATTTCTAACAGCGATCTAGGTGTCGCCAAGTACATGTACACAATTTTTACTAAGTATAGCGGCAAAATCTTTTATTTTTCAGACGACAGCATTTGAATTGAATAAGACCACCAACACCATTCACAGTGCAAATTCATTTTATCGTTTATTTACAATAATACAATTATGTTAAGCGATCTGGATCCGACACTTAAAGAAAAGATAGCGTTTCATGACAAATTGTATAATATATCCTAAAATGGAGGGTGCAATATGGAAGAATTGCCTTTATGCATAGATTGAATAGTACAAAGATGAACTACACAAAGATATTACAATCCAAATTCTACTTACATCAATCATGTGGTGATTGCGAATGGAGAAGAGATGGCGATAGGCGATCGAGATGTAATCATGATCCGGCATCAGCGTATCATATTCGCAATACAGAAGACCTATCTGTCATACATGACTTATATTTTTATTACGCAACGGCTGATCGAATGTGAGTGAATTATGTACCTGTGTATGAGCTCAAAAGCTCGATGAATAGTACCTGGAAATGCGCAACAATCGGCGGCGACAAAATTAATCAGAGTGCAGTCGCGCTTACGAATATCCGATGCGACTGAGATAGTAGGAACTACCGCTTTGGTGTGAAACGCTATTGACGTATACTACACGAAGCAAAATGCATAAAATCTCATAATTGTCGACCGCATATGCTTCAAAGCACGGCGACGACGGCGACGACGGCGACAGCGACACGGACCGCAACGCGAGCCGCAGCGCCGTCCAGTCGGTGCCGTCGTCGGCGGGTTGGCCCAAGTCGATGGCTTTCTTGGCAATGCTCGTGAAGAAGCCGTTCTTCTGGTGGCGCGCCGTGTACGACAGGTCGCCCTCGGCCTTGAGCACCAGTCCGTGGCCGTCGTTGAGCACGAGGCCGAGTGACTCGCCCGTGTTCATCTTACTTTTCGAATGGGAGGCTCGAGGTGGGGTGGACGTATACGGATGCCTTTCTACTTTTGGCATGTTGGTTATTAACGACTATTTTTACTTCCCCTAAAATGATATACTTGTCGTCCTTCTTCCGGAAGGTTTTCATATGCCCCCTCCAGCGTTAGAGAACTTATTCTACGCTCGCCACTAAGAGCAATTTTGTAATTTGGCCAGCAGCGCAAGGAGCTCTTATAGCCGACAGCCTCCACTAAGATTAAAACAAAAACGTGGATAAAGCTTACGATGCACGATCGCTAGGCGGGATAAGTGAATAAAAGGCAAATGGCGATAACATATTTATATTTGATTGAGTTCGCTTAACTAAATGACTTTAGTAAGCCAAGTGAGCTCCAGAGCTTGCTTCTGTGTCTTTTTCCGAATATTTCCTCGAAAATTGATCTCGCCTACTAATAACCCCTTAGCCATTTTAAAAAGAATGTGAAGTTCATGTGACGGGGTTTTCCCGCTACAACAATAAAACACAAAGCTCACGTCTCGATCGATCGAATACGGTCATCCTGCGAGTGAGCAGCCACAGCTTTAGCAACGAGAAGGAAGAAGGATAAGTATTGTATTTCGTTCACGGAATGCTCCTTCTCTGACGCCGAGACTGTCGAGCAGACTACAAGGATTACCCGTCACCGGTCATGAGATACGTCCCAAATGTCGTATTACTATTGACAATGAGGTGCCCTAGGTCAAGAAGACCGTTGTTGGTACCAAACGCTCCAGGTCATAGTGGAACATTGACTGTGGCACGAAGCAGCTTCAAGTCGATCGTGTTGCCGTCCAAAGAGCTCGCGAGGTCATGTGCTCTACGAATTGCACTTGCCGTGTTGGCACGAACTTCGATTTGCCTAGGGCCGCTCGGACACCCCCCTGATCATAAGATAATTAGGCCGGCACCGTCGTCAATGTTCTGGTTGCTTTCGTTCACTGAACTCATGGAATTGACTGGAAGCGTCTGTGTTATCTACGGTCGTATCTCATGTTGAAAGTGACGCAGGGCAGAATTCGGGACTGCAGCGATCGGGGTAGTTGATCGATCGAGTATCAGAAGGTGCTATCGACAGACGATCCAGTGTATCGACAGCTTGCATACACACAACCGCGTCAGCGATTCTAGGATGTGCTGACGTCTGAAAAGCTCTTAGAACGACAGGGCCTCGTGGTGAGGCGTAGTTCATTTGTTCTTTAACTTCATGGCCTTCATACTCGAGAGCACGATCACACACCTCTGCAGCCATGATGCGACGCTTTTTAATCTGCTTACACATCATGACAATGCATGTTGCTCTGTGCAAGCTGTAGTCCACAATACGTAAGGCAGACGACGTGTGTGACGGCGATGTGTACTACGCGCTTACACCTTTTTCTACCAAATTGCTCGTTAGGATAGAGGCTGAGCCGCGAAATTGTACACGGTAGAATGTACAAACCACGCACGATTTTGTCGCCGAGCAGCACGTGTCGTAGTCTTGACACGCCTCACCGAGGTATCACGTAAATTCTTTGTCGTGGATCCAATGAACTGCACGGAGGAATGCACATTCCCGACTGATCAGCAGCTCGTCTTACGCATGGAACGCTCGTGAGTATTTGTGCAAGGACTAGGAAAGATTTCGTCATAGTGTTGCCGCTTGCTGTCTCACCTACCAGGTATAAATCGTGCGTGGTCCGTGGACTCATCACTCGGTCTGATGGCGTTCGCTACCCATTAAACATGCAGTGGCGCACGGATTCGCCGCAAAACATTCGATCGAGTGAACACGAGACAACGAGAGAGTGTTTGTGAGCAGAACAGAGGTGACAGCTGTGTGCTTGCTTGTTCATCCTCACACGTATACACCAACGTATCGTGCGTGCATGACGGACCACACAACGCCGAATGTCTCCCGGTCCTGCCAGGAATTGCTCGACAGCTTCTGTCGCAATCGATCAAGAGCAGCCGTCGCACTCGACTGGTCACGGAGGAACTTTCTCGACAATCTCACCGTGCAAGTGTTCCGTCAGGTATATAGCAGGCTGAGACTAAAGTTGAGCGCGATGCGGGGGCAAAAGACCAGTTAGAGTACGAGTCGGTCAGCTTTTGCGCTGGCCGACTCCACAGCACATAGCAGTTTCCACGTCCCAAGCGACAAAGACTTTTCTCGAGCCGGGCCACCGGCACCCTCGCTTGCGTACGAAGTCCCCTACAGTGGGGCCCAGGCTAAAATATGAGGCCTTCTTGCCGCTGCGTGCGATACAAGAGGCAGCGAGCGTGCAACCCGTGAGGGGCGCAGCGCCGGCGCTTGTCACCCCGTCTGCACCTCGTACCTGCTATCTACGGCAGCCTGCGAGTTACCAACCTAGTCGCCGCGTCTGTTCTCTGGTCCCAGGAAGCACAGTATCTAGAACGTGACTTGATCGGACCCGTGAGGTGCGTCGACCGCCCACTGGAAATGATCGGAGGAGGAGCCGGCGTTTACGCGACCTCAGTGCCCTGTTTGTGTGTCGAACTGGATACGCAATTCCACATGAAGTCTGCGGCGCGTCCCAGAGACGCCCGACGTCTCCCGAGCCAGCAGACTGAGCCAGCGAGGACGAGACTGATGTCGTCCAGATCGTAGCAGACTGATATTGGACAGTCACGAGCACTTGGTCGACGTTCTGATTTACTCGCACATCAATGCAGTTCCGCTTGCCCGCGTGTCGTGAGCTCACAATCCCAGAGATGAGCCCGTGGACCGCGCGACAAGGGCACGCTCACCAAAGCGGTCGGTATCAACTGGCAGTGCCTCCCACCTGACGCGCTGTGTCCAGACGAGTGACACAAGTGCAGCAAACTGCCTCGAGTCAACAGACCGAGTCCATTCGGCTTCGTCAACGAGCTCAATGCTGGAGATCCGTCACCTTCGGCCCAAGTCGGTCCTGCTCTGTCCATGCGTTTCCAGAGATTGTATCCAGACCAATGACTGGTTCTGAGTGTCACGCCTCGTTCGCCCCTGATCGGTGGCTCAGTCGCGCCATCTAAACCTGATCTGTACAGCCGACATAAGGTCTATCAGGTGCGTGTGTCTCCGTTCTATGAAAACATGCAGAGTTGTGGCTCAGTATCAGCCATCACAATGGCGTCCCACTGCTTATGCGGACCTGCGGGACGACGCGCAGAAGACGAAGCGAAGCGTACGGTGTATTACAAACAGTCGCTCGTGCACTTGACCGCTCGACACGTGCGCTCAGCGGAGACGAAATGTTTCGTTGATGGACGCAGACCGCACGACCCGAACAGAAGCGGCAAACCGCAGACGTACGTATCCACTCCGACCGTGCTCTGATCGGATCTGATCGAAGCTGTACCCTGTGACGAACGTAGCCAGACGGACGGACGGACGGACGGGGTGGGTGGCCGGAACGATCAGAAGATCGGTGGCCCATCGCAAGGGATGCAGAGAGCCGCTACTGCTGAATTCCGGTCCGCAAGTCAATTGGATTCGCAGGACCCCCTACGCGCCTTCTTGCAGAGCCTTCCCGACTCGTTCTCAAGATTTGACGCGAGCTCCTGCCTCTACTACCCTTGCGTCTCGCGCTCGGGCTCGTTGGTTCACGGCTCTCTCTGGTGTCCTGTTTTAGTGAGCACGTGGTCGGCGGCCATTTCTCGCGACGAGGAACAGCCATTCCTCAATTTGCCTTCTTGAGCCACTCCCTCAACTACACCGCCCACTCCGCCCCCGCCCACTTTTCTCTCATCATGCGCGTATCGTACCTCCCGTTCCTCTCGGCTGCGACTATGGTCTGCTTCTGGGCCCGTGCTGATGCTTTTGCCGCCGATGCCGGGGTCCCGGTGCCGTCGAACGCGACTTTGGTCATGCCAGTCGCCACGCAGCCGATTCAACCCGCACCGGTTGACCCGAAGCCGCCTCAATTCGCTGTCACCGAGTCAGCCAAGCAACGTTCGAACCGACTGCGCGCAATGAAGGACAAGAAGGACGACGACGACGACGACGACAGCATCAGTGACAGCAGCAGCATCGAGAGCACGGACAGCCATGACAGCATTAGCGACAGCAGTGAGATGGGGAAGTACGGTCATATGACTGATAGGAAGTTGCACCACCTCGAAAGGGAGAAGCACCGCCTCGAAAGGGAGCAGCTCCGCCTCATTGAGGGCCGCCTCAGCAACAACGATCAGCCGCCAAGCAAGTGGTAGAGGGTGTAAGAGACCTCGAGCGATGGAGTCCAGGCTTCCTACCGTTAGCGTTGTCGCATGTACGGAGCATGGGGTGGGCTCTGGCGTCCTTGGCCGTGTTCAGCTCGCATGGACTCTGCCGTCCTTCCAACGCCTGGAACGCCTGTGTATATCGGTGAAGAGTCGACGTCTCAGCAGCAGCTGCATATAATGGGACAATAAGTCGCTTAAGCTTCACTAAATCATTTTGTTTGCAATGGGTTTGTGTGTGTGTCACGGCGTACACGTCGTCAAGTAGTTCTGTGGCTGTGACAGGTTTCTTGCTGGGTTTGTCCCTGTTGCAAACCGTCTTAGGAGCAAAGAAAACGGTACCATAGCGTCACACGACTTCATCACAATGAAGCGGGTGACCACGCTCGAGTGCCGATGCCACATCCAATGATGCCATCCAGTCTGTGTCTAGTCATAGACTGACCAGGCAACTCTTCTTGCAACGAGAAGCAGGTCTGTCTATCTCTTGGTCCCATGAAGCGAGTCAGAGGGTTTCAATGTCTTGCTGTCCACGCAGATATGGGACTCTCCACCCTCGAGACGAGCGGGGGCGCCATGAGCCATTAACTTTACCTCGTGATGGAGATTCCCGGGCATGCAGCGTTCGAACGCGCGACGTGGCGAAGCTTTACCTATTGTCATCTCGATAGTAAAGTCAAAGAAGCACAACATGCGCTATCGAACGTTACATACGCATGAACAGCAGACTTACGTCTGCTTGTCGAGGACAGAGAATGCAAAGTTCACTCGAACGCCTTAGCGTTATGCGGTTTTTGAGCGCGAAACCCTTCGACGCCTAACGTGATAATCTCAGCGTCCGCCCAAACGTGAAATTGTCGTTCAGAGAATCTTTCGACTTGGCCAAATGTCGTCGATACGGCGTCGGAGGAACGACGAGGACGCGGACGACGACGACGACAGCTACGACGACAGTGACTGGGTACCTGATTACGAGAACGACTCGGTGTCGGTTGAAGAAGACGACGACGACCACGACGAGGACGGCAGGCCCATCCTCTCGGCAGAACAGCGTGCCAAGTTGGACAAGGTCTTCAATGGAGAAGTGTACCTCGCGAGAGCCTTTCGACGATCGCCCTTTGAAACGAACCAGATGATCCAATTGCCGTTCGAGCGCATTGCGCATAAGTTACGTGGCTACAGTGGCGACACTGGGAGCAAGACCTCGTTGATGCGGAAGCAGTTTATGTTTCGCACGTTGTGCGATCGAGAAGTCGTGGGCAAGTCGTCGAACGTGCAGTTGGTCAAGCTGCAAGAGACCCTGATGCCTTTTCAGGAGCACAAGCACTGTCGAGTGGTCGACTCCGTGCGCGATCGATTGTACTGTGGTGGATTCAACAGCACCGGGTCGAGGTTCTTGACCGCTGGACAGCGGGGTGCGATCATGCTCTACGATACGATTGACTGGACGCGTGCAGCGTCTCTGCCCGTGCGTGATGTGAGGTGGACCGTGACGGACGCGAAGTTCACGCCGGATGACAAGAGTGTTTTGTACGCGACCATCAATAGCAACGTGCGCATGGTGAGCACCAACTTTGATGAAGACGGGAAGGAGGACGTGTACCCGTTGGTACACTCGGCGAGAGGAAGCGAAGATAGTCAGTTGATACGCATGGGTCGATTCGGACGTTTTGGCGTGTGGTGCATTGATATCAATGCGTCGGGCACGGAGTTTGTAGCTGGCACGTCGCAGAGCAGTGTCGTGTTGATGGATATGGAGACCCGCGTGCCAATATGCCACGCTGTAGGACACCATGATGACGTGAATGCCATCGAGTTCGTGGACGGACCTCTGCATACAAACGTCTTTGCAAGCGGGTCAGATGACACGTTGATTAAATTGTGGGACCGCCGAGTGCTATCGGAGTCGAACCCAAAGCCCCAGAGTGTGTTCCCAGGCCACACTGACGGCATTACACACATTTCGTCGAGAGATGATGGCTACTACTTCATTTCAAACTCAAAGGACCAGACCACCAAGCTTTGGGATATTCGGAAGTGCTCGTCGTCGAATGAACTCAGTGAAGCGGCAGCGTTTCGCAAGCCGTTTTCGTGGGATTACCGCTTCCAAGCGTACCCAGGACGCAATTTGATGCCGATCGAGCACCCCAATGACACGTCCGTGATGACATATCGTGGCCACATGGTTGTCGAGACGCTTATTCGCTGCTACTTCTCGCCATTACACTCCACTGCCCAAAAGTACATCTACACTGGCTCCGCGGACGGTCGTGTGTACGTATACGACAGCGTGTCTGGCGACCTGGTTGAGATTTTTGCAATGAAGCCGAATGGTCTCACCCGTGACGTGCGCTGGCACCCATTCGAGCCCACGATCGTGTCCCCCGACTTTTATGGCAAGTTATGCGTCTGGCAGCGTCAGGACGACGAAGAAGAAAATCGGTGCTCACCGGTCACTTCGGATTGAACTGCTAGGCGATGATGGTCGGATGCACCACCACATGACTGGAATCGAAGCGTCGAGGCAGACAAGGCATCGCAGCTTTGGGGCAATTGGTGTTCGACATCGGTGACAAACGGTTGAGACTATTGCGTTGGCTCTTACATAATTGTAACTACATGCACCCGAAGGTAGCGTTGAATTTGATGCGAGTACTACTACAAGGCACAAATAGTACAAACGGCTGAAGTGTAGTTGCACAGCTGCCACGTTGATTGAACAAAAAGACGTTAACTCGAGGGGCGCTCCTCCTTGGTGCTCAAGTACTTGGATCACGCAACGTGATCTACTGGACGATGGCGCGACCTGACTTGTTCTTCGAAAGCCAAAACGGACGTCGACTGCGTTGGCGGGTCCGTCCGCAAAGAAGATCTTGCGTGGCCCTTTGCCTCGACGATCTTCTGTGTTGTTGATATCGTTCTGATGCCTTCTCGCCGCTTCCCTCAAGTTCCATACCACAGCCACACAACAAAGTCCGACCCACGTACCATTCACTGCTCCTCGTTGTGGTGCATTCGTCCTGCTGAGCATATCTGAGCTTCACCAGCAGCTACAGCATGTGACATTTGCGGTAGGTCCCATCCCGCCGCAAGTGCCACTCGTCCACGTTTCCAGTATCGACCATCTCGACATATGTCTTTCACTGGATCCTCTTTTGTCCACACACCATCTGAAAGCGCTTCTGAACGTCACCGAGTGCAGCTTCGATCCCAGCAATGGCCACGCGATTCTCCAGTCAAAAACGTCCGAAAGATGCCCAACTGCCTTCCGTTGCCAGCTCGACAACCTCAACAATTTGTCGCTGTGTAGTCAGAACGAGTCACTTGTTTTCTCCGTTGTTGCCTCGGACTTTGATCGATTGAGTCAATCGCTGTGCGCGCAGTCGCTCGGACATATCCTCTCGTTCGGTACGTTTGGCGATGCTATGGACCAATCGACCCATTTGAGTGCCTTTTGTACCCACCTCCCCCACCTTGAAGTCGAATCATGGCTACAGAAAAGCGATCGATCGTGTGATTGGCTACAACGCTTATGCCACTGCCACAACGTAATAACAGCAGCTGCGGTAGCATGAAACGGGGGCGAGTGGCAACGCGCGGCTCGACGCGTCGTGCGCTACGACGCAAGAACATTGTGCTGGACGAAGACGACGAGGAGGAAGAAGAGGAAGAGGAAGAGGAGGAAGAAGAGGAAGAGGAGGACGAAGACGAGGAGGACGAAGACGAGACGCCGTTGCCAAAATTGACGCGTGCGCAGGCCAAGAAACAGGAGGAAGAGGCCAAGCGGAAGAAAAAGAAGGGCAAGAAGAAGGACGAGGAGGAGGAGGAACAAGAGGATGAGGACGAGGAGGAAGAGGACGAGGAGGAGGAAGCGGACGTTTTTGTAGGGAGACGTCGAACGGGTCGTGGGCGCCAACAAAAAGAGTCGAAGGTACAAGAGTTGGAAAGTCCTCCTCGAAAGAAACATAAGCGCAAGATCATTGACTCAGAAGAGGAGGAGGAAGAAGAACAAGAAGAACAAGAACAAGAAGAAGGAGGGGGCGATGAGAAGGAGCAGCTGGAGATCGACGAGGACGAAGAAGAGGATCAGGAAGGGGGCGGAAAAAGCAAGACGAGAGAGGAGGTGGAAGATAAAGATGACGAAGAGGAAGAGGAGGAAGAGGAGGACGAGGAGGACGAGGAGGATGACGAAGAAGAAGACGGGGACGAGGAAGACTATGAGAAAGATGCAGATGAAGACGATGATGACGACAACATGGACGAAGAGACGGAGAAAGCGAAGGCTCGGAAAAGAAGTGCGCCGGTGTGGAAAGGGGTGAAAAAGTCGACGTTGATACGAAAGACGAGAGCAAAGACTGCTGCATTTACCATTAGCCATCGGCAGGTATCTGCGGCAAAACCACGGATGAATAAAGGTCGACAGATCCGCGAAAAGATCGCCCAGAGTTCCGAGAGTGAGGAGCAAGAAGGGCAGGACTCTCAAGCCGTGGAGAAAGGTGCTGGAAGGACGAAGATCAGAGAGGATGAATCTTCGCTGAGTGAGATATCGTCTGCAGCCGCGACGCCGTCATCATCTCCGGCTAAGCGCAAGAGCTTGTCGATTGATACGCTGATGAACGACGCTAATGAGGGCGACGACCGTAGCGGTCAAGTTCGTGTCAGGATGACACCAGTATCGGCATCTGCATCAGATGCTGGTACGGATGGCGACGAAGTTCCAGACCAATACTTTCGTGGGGCACTTAGTGGGGCCACAACGGAGTCAAAAATAATGGAGGTACGCAAAGCGGATGCACGCTAGTCGGCGGCCTACTTCTTGTTCTATCTAACGCTGTAAATGCCGCTAGGTTATGACTGAGGCATGTGGTCGACTGCTGCGAGAAGGCAAGTCTCCAAGTCGACTGTTGTCCATAGGCTTGCTCAGTGCTGTGAAGGAAGGCCCAACGGTAGGTCTTTCATTTTCTGCTTTTGGTTGTAGCACGCATGATAGTGACGATGATGGTCATACTTTAGCGGTTTGGACAACCTGCCGTACTCAAATATCTGCTGCGGCTGCTTCGGTCAAAGCACTACATTGGGAAAAAAGATTTGATCGATCATGGAAGCAAGCCAAACGGGACTACATCACTGGGGTCAGGACAACTTCCGGGAGCAGCGGAGTATCATCAACTGCCGCTTCCTGTGCTGGTGACAAATGTGCTGTTTCAAGTCATGAAGGTACGCACACGCGAGGTGCTTACATTACTGTTTGCTTTGTGTCGCTAATGAAGTGTGTCAACGCGTATATTAGGACACGAACGAGTGGCCGGTCGATAGCGTCAAAGTATTCCTTGATGATTCCCTATATTCACGAGTCTGGGTTGACCACGAGCTCAGCCAGCTGTTTGTTCAAAACGTGAAGACAGTGCTAGAAACAGAAAGCAGCGATGAGCAAATTATTCAGCCTCTGGTTCGACAACGTTTTCGATGCGCCAATGTGGCGCAAGAGATGAGAAATCTTATCACCACTCACGTCAAATCGCGTCTTGTGGAGCTGAATAAGGAACGGTCCGGCAATTTGAGTGGATCCGCTGTCATTGGTGGCAACCATGCAGTTCGAAATATGATACTAACGCTCACTGACTTTGCTACAATTCCTCAAGTGCGGGTACTTGGTGCTGAGAATTTGGAAGTGTGGCTGCAAAACCCGTCCGTGAAAGGCCCAGCGAAAGAGTTACTGAACAAGATCGTGTCGCTCTGCAAATCGACAAGCTCTTACGACATTGCTACGGTGGACCTGCTTATGAAGCTAAAACTAAAGTCAACCATGTTTCAGCTGAAAGTCGAAGTCATCACGCATCTCGTGTGCAATCATCCCGTGTACCTAAAGCGTGCACTTTCGATTTTTATTGCCCGAGAGCGTCTCAGCAATATTTCGCGAGACGTGGACAACATCAAAGTGCTTCAGCACATATTCCGTGCGTCACGCTCGGCACCTACTGTGTTAGTCCTAGGGAACTCGGACGACCTGTTTTACCGTCGCCCCGCAGAACATCGCGGAACTCTTGCCAGTCGGGAGCTAGCACGCGTCTTTCGAGAAATGGCCAGCATCTCCGACGTAGCTCCAGTGCTGAAGACGATTGTGCGCAAGATTCTCAAGCAGCTGACATTCGAACAGGTTGACATAAAAGCGTTGTGCGTTGGAATGCTCAATAACGATGGTCACTGGGATGCGTTGGCGGGTGACGCGCGGATCTTGGACTACATGGGACTCATCACTGGTGTCGTCTGGCTGATTTTGCTCATGCGGGGAGCAGCTGTAAAAAGCCTTCAGATCCAGCAGTCTAATGCATCAAATCGTCAGGGCACTGGGTCGGCTGCTCTCGGTTCGTCTGGTCTGAAGCATGGTGGTGCTCAAGCTGCGCCCCGTCGTGGTGCCAACCCACCACTTTTGGTCTCTAGGGCAAACAGACTTGGTCCTCAAAAAGCCAAGCAGTCATTGAGTAAACCTTCGCTCTCGTCGAACCACCCCGCGGTTGGTGGGAACGCTAGTGCCTCTAGTAGTCAAGGTTCCAACGGAAATAGCGGCAGCAACGTGAATGGCGGCGCACCACCTGAAGCGTCAAAAACAGTGAAAATGTCTGTGTGGGCCAAAGAAGAACTACAACAAGCACTTGCCTTTGTGCAGCGAGAGGCAATACTGTGTTGCCGTGACGTCTTCACGCACTTCGGGCTCAGCGGTGACGCGCCTTTCGAGAAGATGCTTTACGAAAGCATTGTCAAGAAACTACTGTTTCTTGAAATGCCAACCGATGTGCAACCAACAGAGCACGATCGAACCTGTTTCCAAGCAACGCAAGAGGATATTCCTGTTCACCCCGACTCGTTGAAACTGCTAACGAGCCTATATGTATCATGCAAGGCTGTTGACTGCATGGAAGCTCTCCGGACGCTGGAAACTGTCGTTTTCCGCGGCGCCGAGGCTCATATGCACCGTGAAGCTTTGTGGCGCCACCACGAGAATGATTTGACTTCATATGCTCGGAATGGCGGTGTGCTTGGCATTGAATTGAACGACAGTCAATTTGTCCAGCAGTTGCTACAACTGGCAATGGTGCGTCGTAGCTTGTATCGCTTACCGCATATTGTTGCGGTATGACTCCATCCATTGACTTATGGTGACCGATGTACTTCTTACAGTGGCAAGGTGGTGATGACAAGCAAGAGCAACAATTTTGCCACTCAAGTCGCTTTTGGATTTGCTGTTCTATTTTGTTGGTACGACTGCACTTGTACATTTACACATATGGATGCGTAACGACTAAGTGTGCACTCTATGCGCTGATGGTACAATCTGCAGGTTGTTGGATGCTTCAACCCCGACACGGTGGGCGCATCCTTATGGGAGGATTTCCCGACTTTGCGAGGAATGATGCAGATGATCATTACTGGTCGATACACGTTCCCCGCTGTAAAGGCCCCCGATCTACTGTTACTCGGGAAGCACAGAAATGCGTTTCCAGACCTGATCCAAGGTAATTTGCAGCTGCGGGATTATGAACAGCAGTTTTTGCAGCTGAACCAAGCAGACCCATCTGTGACAGAGGACCCCCTCATGCTGTTTGATGCCTGCGGGTTGGCACGCCAACCGCCGCCAGCGATTTTGGAGCACTTGCGCACCTTGGATCTCAAGTTTAAGCTTGGCACTCGTCTCCGACAGAGCCGTAAGAAAGATTTTCTCATGGAAATGGTCTCTGGAAACGATGACAAACAGATGGCGCTGAATGCCAGCCCGGCAGACAGCTCAAATGATAGTGCGTCGTGGATCGCAGATGTTGTGTGCGAGGACTTCAATACTGTGCAGTACCTCCCGCATGGGTGCTTGTGTCAACTGCTTCTTCATGCACTACGCACCAACAACTCTCGTGAAAACATGCAAGGACATGCGCCGTCAAATGTACCAGCTTCGACTCAAATAATTCCGCGCTTACTGGAAAAGCTGCGCGAATACCTCGCTGACGAAAAAACTAGCTCAGGGGTGGCATCTAGTATTATCTTGTACTATCTGGAATGCCTGAATTCCCCCGAGTTGGCTACGCGTCGAGTAGCTGGTCATGTTTTGTTTTTGCTGACTGCGCCTCGCACCGTTGATGAATTATTGAACGAAAGTTTTCGAGTCGGTGCTACTTTCGGTAAAGAAAGCAGCTTGAGCTTCTCATGGCTTCGCGATTTGGCAAAGCTATCGTGCTATGGCAATATTCGTAACCGAATATCTCGCTCCTTAGAAAACTTACTAGAGCTGGAAGCATCTATTCCGTCACTCGGCACATGCATGAAAGCATTGCACGATTTCTCGAAAGATTGGAGCGATGTAGCAACTCGCGCTGGTGCGTTGGAACATGGCAAGACGGATGACGATACGAATTACCCACAAAAAAGCGCTATCGAGCAATCGCTGCTGCTGGCGGGGGCATATGGAAGGCTTCTAGCTGGGCGTGATTTGGTCGCAACACTACTGCTCAAGGACCACGATATTTATGTCATCGCAGTGGAGGTAATATGGCGTGCGATTGAATCGCAGCTGGAGATTGCTCCACAACTTAAGGCAACGTCAGGAATCAGCTTTTCAGACTGCAAGGTGTTCTACGTGACCGACGGGGCGAACACCATTCGTGAGATCAAGCTTCCCCTCGCGATTATCCATGGTGCCATTCAGGTCCTTTGCTCACCACACGCACACAGCGATCTATCTACACGCGACAGCAACCGGACAGCTACATGCTTAGCGAGGCTGACGCAGAGCTTGTTCCCGAAAGCGACGTCGAACGCAGCTATCTTATCTAGCACTGGTCTTGTTGCTACAAAGGATTCGCGCCTGTATCCAGACCACTTGCTGATCAAACTTGCAGTAACAACCTCGTCAACGACGTCACACCTTTGCGCTGCCGCCATTCGCGCAATGTCAAACGACGCACTATGGAGTCTTCTCGACCAGTCAGCTCTCACCAGCCGTTGCCTCGAGATGGCGTTGCACATTATCCTCGAGACGATACAGAAGTTCGAGAGCAAAGCCGTTGCTAGCTTGCTCGCAGTGACCAAGGAGTCGGATATTTCGGCTGCAGCGGGCGTTGTACTGATGCAAATAAGTGTCTACGACGCGATAGACTCGCTCGCACCGGCCGTAGTTGAGAGTTTGAATGCACTGCGAAGTTGGCTGCAAGTACGGTACGAAGTTGATGGCAGTATGGATACCGACGAAGACGATGAGGAGGAGGCTCTCTTGCTATCTGGAGGGTTTACAACGTTCAAGATTGATGCATCCGGGCCTTGTGCTACACTTGGCACATCTCCGTTTTACACAGAACCGATGGTTGAAAATGTTGCCAAGCCGGCACGACGTAGTGTCGAGCACCCGCAAGGTGATGTCACACTATTCGAGAATACCTACTTCAGTTTAGCGGACTGTTGGAACGCAAAAAACGATGTGGTTGAACCTGATGTCAGTGCACCTTGCCTCAACCGTTTGGTAAAAGAGTTGAAGAAAAACTCTAGCACGGGGTCTTCACCAGCTACCATGGTCCCCGTGGACTTTGTTGTAGCCGCAAGCCAATTGGTGCGACGGTCGTGCCCGACGAGTGAGGACAAGGAAACGTGTTCTGCGGCTGACACATGGACTTTGCTCACGTCTTTGCTTCATTTTGCTCGCTCTTCTTGCAACTCAGCAACTGCCGCTACCCAACTTGCCAAGGCGTTGTTTCATGTGACGGACCACTTACCAACTTGTACAAGTGTTTCTCACCGCAAGGAATGCATTGGATTCGTACGTCATATACTTGACAATCTTGGCGAACATTTTGCTGGATCGTACTCGGCTTGTGTCAGCTTTATCAGGCATTTGTCGCATATCTCCACGTCTGAGGGTCGCTACGAGCTTGACGATCCAGTAACGGCTCTAGATGTTTTGGCAGTACTTGAGCTGGTAGTGCAGTTTATCGATGAAAGTCTTACTTGGTGGAAAAGTCGCGGCAAAGTCCTTCAGCTGGACGCCATGACGCTTCACGGTTTGGTGGTGCTTGTGAAAGAAGTCAAGGTACTTGAACGCCTTCAAGTCGATACGAGGAATCTGTCAAGGCCTTGTGCCGCGGACCTCCTGACGCGCATCGCGCATGACCAGGGGGGCGATAGTACGATGCTGAACCTGTTGGATCCGATCATGACAGCTGACCCGCAACTCGGACACATCCGTGGTGTTGTCACTACCCACGCAGACGTCAAGCGGGAACTCATCGGAGTACGTACATGTAAATCTATGTCGCATCTGCGATTTACCCACTAAACTGTTCCTTGTACATACAGGCCTTGTACTTCCAGAATCCCCGGCTGGTGGCTGAACTCATGAGTGCTCTCGATCCAGACTGGGAGTCGTTTGTGATCGTAGACGCCGCGGATAATAGTTCAAACCAGCAGCGTGAGCTGGTCATTCAGGATCGTCGGTTATTGTCCCAGGTGGATGATACCCTGCACGACTTGACAAAGGATGGAACTGAGGTCATCGAACGATTTCGAGAGCTTGCTAGACATCACCCGAAATTAGTGTTGTCACGATTTCCTCGGCAGCTCATGCAGTACTTCGGCACTTTATCGCTCTCACAGCTTTATCTCAACACAACGCTGTTCCAGAATGTACGTCCACCTCTTCATCTTGCAATAGCGCTCTTGGCGATGTTGTGTGTGTCGCTAACCAAACAACTGCTATGGGTGTAGATTTTGAGCGCCATGCAAATTACGTGGCCTCACATACGCCACCAGCGGAGCGTGATGACACCGTTTTGCCAGTTCCTGTTCGAGATCCTGCGGGTCGTAGCCGATCATCATGCTGTCGAGTTCTACCAACTCGTGTCTCACACATGGGAGTTTTTCTATGACGCTCTAGAGGCTGACTTCGATCTTGCGAATGACCTGATCTTCTCGGCACCGCGTATCGTCTTGTTGGAAAGCATTGTGAGTATGTTTGATTCGCAGCCGGGAACAAAAGCGTTTGGGGAAATTTTGGCGCAGCGTCACGATGAAGAAGACTTGTATGCGACGCTAGACATGATCCGAAAGCGACGTGACTACCAGCCATCGGCAGCGACCCAATACGATCAGATTGAGCAGCTGATAGCTCAAATTGAGAGCGAAGACTTTGTGCTTGCTTCGGGCAACAAGTCGTTGACCGAGCGTGTCGACATGACAGTCATTACCCAAGGACTGCGAGCTATCGATGTTTTGTGTGCGAAGGCGGACCAGGGGGCAGCAGGGGTGGCTTTGTTGCGGCGCTGCGCAGCACCAGTGGCATCACTGCTAGTGACCGAGATGGTGACAAAACCAATGATGGCCCCGCTGTGCCAAACCTTGCTGATCCTGATGAGGAACGACTCAGTCTGTGTCGACGAAGTCATGCGCTCCTACGTCAAGTGCCTGCGCTGTGTGCGAGCTGGACTGAAGGAAGCTGCAATCAACGCCGTTCTCGAGTTCCTCGTGTTTGCTGACGCGCAGCAGCGGCGACAGATCCTGCAGCAACTCTTTGACGACCCGAGCGAAGTTGCCAAGAGTAAGCTCGGACTATATTTGAAGAGCACGGCGTTCCGCTCGTCACTCCTTGTAGCATCAAAGCTATCAACGACGTAAGTTGGCAATGCAAGCTCTTGACATGAAGTACCATCGTTATTACTCTGTCTTGGTCAACTTTGCGATAGACGGCGAAGTCGCAGCGAGCACCATGCTGGTCAAAATCCCGGCAGCTTGGCCGAGCAACGTGCCATAGACACAAGTCAACGGCCATTGCTGGATCAGGCAGTGAGTGTGTCAACAAACAACATGTCAGCCGAGTCTCTCTTCTAGACAGCAAGCAGGAAGCCACAGCACAGCACTTGTCTCACCTGCCAAGGTCGATCCCAGTCGAGCGGGATGGGGAACGCACCAACGTAAGCGCCGAGGGCAGCACCAATGGAGGAGCACACTAGATACAGCTCGAGCACCGTCGTAACCCTGCACCGCATCGCATCACACCCACACACAGAGAGGCCGCAACACGGTCAACAACCAGCCGACAACAAGAGCTGATCCAACACCACACAGTCGTCGGTCGGTCGGTCGGTCGTCCAGCCAACAAACAACGAGTCCAAACTGCACCTCAGCTCGAGCAGCAACGTCCGCCACTTTTGCGGCGCCCACGTCAGATGCAGCGCCAACGGCATTGTCGTAAGGCTCGACAGCAACACAGCGAGCAACAGCGTCTGCGGCCACAAGCTACAGCACAACAAGCAATCAACAGCACATCCACAGTCAGGTCCCCCAATAACAATTACAACCCCAATAACAACCACAATCACAAAAACAGTAACCCAAACAAAGTGACAGCGTACGAATCCCTTTGGTACGTACTCGACGACGGGCGCTCCAAAGAGAACGAGCGTCACGTGGAACGCCATTGCGCCCACGATGAGACCTCTGAGACCGGCGCTCAGGTGCGCCCGCAGCAGCCACTGGCGGTCGTGATGACAGCGGAGCATCAGAGCGCTCGAGACGAGCGACGACGTGGCAACGGCACACACGAGCGGCACAAGACCCGTGAGGACGGCATCTTCGAGGCGCTGGTCGAAGCTGAAGGAACAAACACGTCGAGTATAAGTGTGTGTGTGAAGTAGTGCGAGCAAAGTGGGCACACGCGCGACGCTCTGATGTGTAGTAGTGAACGTACAGTAGGACGGAGAGGTATCGGGTCGCGACGCTCGGCACGAGGAGCTGCAGCGTCGCGGCCGCGACGAACCGCTGCATGGGGCGGACGCTAAAGGTGCGGTGGGGTCTCGAACGAAGTGGGTTGAAACACTCGTCTTTTTACGATGGACCGAACTAGAAAGTAGTACTCGAAAAGGCGCTACTTTGTAGTACTTGTAGTAGTACTTGTTGTTGTTGTTGTTGTTGCTCGAACGGACTGAGTTTTTTTGTTTAAACGTTTTTTCCAGATGTTTATCATTGTCGCACGTGCTCGCTGCTGGTTTCGCCAGCGAAACGGAAAGCGTCGTTTGCAGCGCGTTTTTTGCGCTGGACCTGCGAGAGTGTTGTTGTGAACGGCTGTCCATGACGCCCAAACGCGCGCAGGCACTGACGGCGTCGTGGCCCACGAGTTCAGCGACCAACTTTTCGAACCTGCCCCAGGACAGACGAGGGAAAATGGTACGCACACGAGCAGAACGAAAACAATCGGCGGGCGTGCGCTCGTGACGTGTTCATTGCACATGTGCAACTGCCAGATCCTGACCCCAAAGCCGTACTATGCCACGCACGACACGATGCCGCCACCGACGCCAGGTCGGGCGATTGACCCGATTTCGTATTGTACATAAAAGCGTTATTACGAAATGACGAAATGATACTATTGCTCGTGGGGGGGTTATGGCGTGTGTACCCATGTAGTCATCCCAGTGCTGGCTACACTCTCGATTGCAAGCGATCGACCTCAAGCTGCAGGAGCTCACGTACGTAGACAGCACCAAATAGACTGTCCATTTGGTACTTTGACCTGAAAGTGCTGTCTCTTGTCTGTAGGTTGCTGGCAAACGAGACAACGGTGACGAGGCCTCGAATCCCCGGCCACGAAAGCAGTATCGACCGTGAGCGGATAAAGCTCGGGTGGAATCGATCTCCTAGCGACGTCGCGGACAGTTCTACAGAGCGTGTTGTGTTCCGGCAATGGCATTGTCCTGACGTCGACGTCGCGCGCGACCTGTGCGAGGATCGCTGATCCCGTGTCACTGTGGAAGTCGCAGAGGAAGTGCACGAGTGATCGAGTCAGGAGCGTGAGTCTCGGTCCGATCCAGCAACGCAGGACCTCTGTCCATTGAGAGCACTGTCAGTGTAGCCGGAACAGGATCGAGTGCCACAGGATGACGCAATTGCCGCGTGGTAAGCAGGTGCTTGTTTGATGACACGTCGGTACGACACGTTCCGAGCTGGTCCAGCAGTGTCCACTTTCATGCGAGATACAGTGTCCTAGCTTCTGACTATACGCTTGTCGTGGCGCCACTGCAACCAGCTGCAAAACAGCACCATAGAACGAATGGCAAGCAATGCCGTCACGGTACGAGACGCTGCGTCTACGATCGTTCCGGACGCAGAGATGTGAGTGCCGCAGCAGATGTGTTGCAATTCATCCCACGCCACTGCCCCTTCGCCAGTTTATGGATTCCCTTTTGCAACATCCGTTTGCGTCCGTTTACATTCGTCATCAACTCCAAAATAGTCCGTTCGCTCCTTGTCCGCCGTGCCCGTTTTTACCATCAGAGTGACCGGTTGTGTCTCATTCGGTCGGGTCGTCATCATTTATAGGACGAATCATGCCGTAATCGTATTTAGCCCATCCGTGGCCACCCATCCATTTCTCATCAGCGCGAGACCCAGCGCGTCGACGGTATCCGTTATGGCGGGACTTGTACCCGTGCTGCGACACAGGGCCCCCGTGCTGGCGTTCAGCGCCATGTGCGCAGGAGCCGCTTACGCCGTGTACTACGCCCATCACCAGCAGATCACGGAGAAAAAGGTGCGTCCACTGTCGCAGGTCTGTCGGTGGTCAACGTCCATTGCTTACTAACCAGTGCCTTAGACCATGCGCCAAGGCGTGATCAACGATATCAAGCGGGACCGAATCAAGCGGCGACACATGGAGCAGCAACAGCAGCAGCAACGGGAACTGGACGCTCAGCAGTAGACGCCGAGTGTGTATCGTGTGGTTATCCGTCACGTGGACCCGTTTCCACGCTGACGGTTTTCCGATTCGGAGCATGTTCAGACACGTGCAGTGCTGCTTGAATGACCTCAATCATAGCCTTGCAGCGCTCTTGATCCACGTAGTCGTACTTGAGAGCCATTTCATCCGCCCACAAGTGGAAAAACGCTTCAATGTCAGCCGACTGTGACGTTGCAGACAACTGTGACTGGCTTTCTCCGTGTTCCTTATCGCTGTCGCTTTGACGTGACGGGTCTCGCACGGTCGACAGTTTTCTGTCGTCGTCGATGGACTCGAGAACGTCGCCGATGTTCTCCACGTTTGCTTGCAACAGGTCCCTCACACGCTGGAGAAATCGCTGGGACTCAGCGTTGCAATGGACTGCCATGTTGCAAACGTAGCAGCACACCAGGAGCTCGAGGGGGTATTGTAGCAGACAACACACTTGAGCGACACTGCCGACTCGGCGATGGAGTTGCAATAGGAACCTCTCGAGCTCTTGGAAAAACGGCTCGACAGTCGCTTCGTGACTACAGTGCACGAAATCCGAAGACGCAGACAGCTCGACAAGCTCCAGCGTCGTTAGTGTATGGAGAATGAGCTCCACAGCTTGACCGAGTTCCACTGGGTGTTGTTCTTCACGCGTGTCTACAGCGACGTTGAGAGCGGCGAACACCAGTCGCCAAATCGATGTTGCGGTCCTGTTTCGTTCACCGGGTGGTATCTCGCGGTACGGAGTCGACGCTAGGCGACGGAACAAGGCTACTTGTGAAGGCAGCAGTGCCAGAAGCGGTACCTCATCTTGTCCGCGAACGATGTTGGCAGTGATCCACGTAGTTAGCCACGTTTCGAGCAGGTCGCCAGTGACATCTTCGAATTCGAGATGCAGGTACAGATCCGTCACGTAGCCAGTAAACGTGCGTTCCCAACGCCTTACGTGGGCAGACGGATCCTCCAAGAACGACTGCGAATAAACCAGCGCTGCTGTCAACCAGCTTGCGAACGGTACAAAGAGCTGCATTGCGGGCATGACCGCCATGTCTTGTGCTCGATTTGTTGCAGCAGTCCAAGCTGATGACACAACAGTCTGCAATGCACGATGCGCTTTGTCACTGATCAGGCGCTCGCAAGACCAGTAGCAGCTTGCGCGATTGTCTGCAATAGCCAATCTTGCCACCTTCGAGAGCTTTAGCAGACACAGCACCTCGTCAAGTTGAGTAGTAGCACCGTCGATGTTACAACCCGTCGGTGCCGCAGTCGTGTTGGCAGCAATTGATAGTAGCTGCAGCACATCTCCAGTGGTTGTACGCAACCTGTCGAGAACATCGTTGTTCGAAATCGCGTATGCACCCGCAATCCGCCTCGAACCCGACATCAAAGCTGTATGTAGTACTGCTGCGATCCAATAGGCCTCCCGAAGCACTCTCGCACCACCGTCGGCTTGTTGCCTTAGCTCGTTCAGACACGTGAGGAGCAAGTCAGCTTGGAGCGCGCCGTCACAAAAGCCAGTCTGCAACACATAGTCGAACAGAATTGGGAGGTACGTGACAGCAGACTGCACATTGAACAATGCGCTTGACCACGACAGTCCGCCATCAAAGATCGATGCCGACCTCGCCAAGAGCTTCAGCGTGTTTTCTTGATAAATGATCGACTTGGCTCGCTGCGCACGAAGTGCCATTCGTCCGTCGTCATTGTCTTCGTTTTGCTGGATGGCACAGTTCGAGAATTCCAATCCCCGCAGTGGGGAGCTCAGTGTCGCTACTGCAGTCTCAGGCAACAGCACACGGCTGTTCTTCTGGATGACCTTCGTCAGGTCATCGAATGCATCAGGCGAACGACATTTGACAACCGCCTTGACCAGCAAGACAGAAAGTGTTTCGAGGTCGGGAAGCGCTGCCGCGGAGAGATACGAATGCAACGCCATTTCAATTCGAACGGCCAATGTCGACAAAGACGTTGCTGCAGAGCTCAGTTTCGACCGATGCGTCTTGCCGTTCAGCTTCCCAGCTTCTTTGACAAATGCTTTCAACGTGAAGACCAGGTGAGGATCGAGCGGAGTCATGAGCAAGAAGCGCATGTCTTCAAACTCGTTTGGAAACCAGCGGATGAGTCTGGTACATAGGACAGAGAGCTCCAGCCGAGATTCTTTGGCAGCAAAAGCTGCGCCATTCACTTCGACAAACGAAAACCAGCGCTCCAGTTGTTGCCTCAACTCTCCGAATGTTCCCACGGTGTCTTTCATCTGACTCATGAGCTGACGCGTTTGTGCAACGTCAGCAAACCTGACCGCACGAAGGAAACGTTGGAGCACATTGCTCGAATGCGATACAAGCTCTCGGTCAAGCAGATCCGACGTGGTTGACAAGCCCTCTTCAGTACGCGCTTTGACAGCTGACAGGAATCTCCAAAGCCCCCCTTCAAGCGATGGCGGACAATGCGGTGCGCTTTGTAGCACCTCCGACGCAAAGTCAAGCGCTCCTCGTGTTTCTTGATGTATCACATCGTCTTTGCTGTAACACTCGAGAAGCTCTGCCACGACGTCCAGCTCGACCATGGCATGGAAACCCCATCTGTTGGCTTTACTGGGTGCTTCCTTGGTGTGCGAGCTCTGGTAGACATCCCACGCCTCGCAAAACCGCATCAACTGAACAAGATACGACGCTGTTGGCTCGCTGTCCTTCAAGACGACATTGATAGAGTTCACGATAGCAGCAAATTGCTGCTGCCTCGTCTTTCGTTCATTCACGTTGGCTCCACAGGTTGATTTCATGAATGAAGCCAGGGCTGGAAAAAGCAGGTGTATCATACCTCGTTCATCCATCTTGCTGGAAATATGGAAGCTTGCACTACTTCGCAGCAAGAGAGCGATGAGATCGATGGTCCAGGTTTCCTCGAAAGTGATCATCATCCGCACGAGTACTCGGCGTACAACTAGACGATCCCCCTCACCCCGGATAAGCTGCCGATAAATCGAGCCGCCGCTTGATATCACCTCGCCTCCAGTCACAACGATTCCATGCATGATTGTATGGCAGTACCTCTGGAATGACCTCAAGAAGTCCATATCACGATGCGAGGTTGTCAATGTTTTTTTCGCGCCAACACTGAGCACACACTCTTCGAGAAACATGCACCAAGCGATACCACCTTGTGTACAATCCGTTCTCGAGACTTCTGTACTAGCTTGACTCACAAAAGCATCCCACTGCCTGAAGTAGCTGCTGTCTTGCTGCTCGCCAGGCTCAACTTCCGAGAAAATCTCAAACAGTGAAAAGAGAAGCCCCAGCGGAGATGTTCTACTCCACGCAGAAGACGTGTTCGAGGATGATGAAATCGCTCTATGTCGTAAGCCTCGAGACTTCAACAACTCGCGCAGATACGACCGCAAAATGCGCCTTGACGGCGACGTTGAAGTTCTTGTGAGGGTAGTTGATCGTAGAAAAGCTCCAGCATAGGTGCTGTCCCACACAATCGCAAATGCGCTGATGATCGTAGACATGTCGATCGATAGTGACTCTATTACATCCAGCACAACGAGGAACCCGGGGAAATGAGTAATTCGCATCCTTGCCTCAGGAAGCATAACCATACTCGCAAACTCATCTACCTTCGAGCAGTGACGGACGGCATCGACCAGCGTGATGTGCTCCATCTGTGTCATGTGCTTACACTCGCGCTCCCAAACGCTCGTCCACATCGTCTGAAAAGCACATGTCGCACTCGCTGCCGACCGTGCAGCAGCTTTGCCAATTTCCCGATACGCCGAGATAGTCATTGATGGCTCGATAGGCTGTTCAGTCATCACTGACGATATCTCTGAATGCTTTCGTCTTCGACTCG
This sequence comes from Hyaloperonospora brassicae, assembly GCA_947650285.1. Taxonomy (NCBI): domain Eukaryota; phylum Oomycota; class Peronosporomycetes; order Peronosporales; family Peronosporaceae; genus Hyaloperonospora; species Hyaloperonospora brassicae. The sequence continues at coordinate 115,308 of CANTFL010001018.1, read as the reverse complement.
TCCTCCCACCTGAGATCAACCGAGCAGCCGGTCGCAAGTCCCAGAACGCAGACAACGCCATCATCGCCTTGTTCGTCGCGTAGCTCTCTCCAGCCTTTTCCAGCACACGAGCGGTCCGCTGCGCACACGCAATGAGCAACTCGCCGCTACCGCATTTTGACCACAAGATGTCCGCGCTCGCGCCGTCCCGACAAAAGCGACAGGAGGACGTATCGTCCCTGACACTTTCCCGTCTCTCGACCACTTGTTTGCCACATGCTGCTCTCGTTCTCACTCGCTTCACCGAGAGCACTTGACTCGATTCATTCGACGCAGAGATCTCTATAAGTTCTTCCAGTAGCTTCTCACCGACTTGCTGGATCCACTGCTGCACTGCCGTCTCTCGACACGTCTTCTCTTGGCACCGCAATGCCCACCCGAGCAGCAACATCCGAACTCGTAGCGGCAGCAGTTTTCCGCCAATAACGCGCTGCAGAACAGCGAGCGACTCGAGCGCTACGACAGCGTCCAGAACTTCGCCTTCGTCGCGTGTAAAGAGTTCGCATTGCGCCAGTTTCTGGCACAAAGAAGCCAAACAAACGGCTTTGTACTCGTCCAGATCACTGCGTTGCTGCCACGTGCTTCGTTTCGCTCGTTTGCGAGGCGTTGGGGGCATTTTCGCGACTTCAGTGGCTACGGATCGAAACTCACGCAAGACGTGGCGCTTGAGGACGGGAAACCGACGCAGGTACTGCCAGTCAGGAGGCGGCACTTGCTCGAGGGCGCACTCGCATAGTGCGTGAGCAGGAGCGCTGTTTGTGGCGGTGCTGGGCGTGAACAGAGCGCGTACAGAGCGCTCGAGAGACGCGACGGCGACTTCCATCGGTCAGGTGGTACGGTGCGAGTGCGAGTATTGCGTGTGTTGGAATGATTGCGACTAAACGGTTGCGTTATCTTTGATTGCATCTTTTCGGGGCGACAAGGGTGGCAAATAGAGGTGTGATAGGGATACCGTCTGGTTACGGCGCTGTAAGGAGAGCAGAACGCTAAAAGGTCCCTTATTCTCCCAGCAGACGTCGTCGCGGGAGCTGCGCTACCGGTCGAAAGGCATTGTTATATCCGACACGGGAGAGCTAATGGTGGGGCGATACGCGACATCAATCAATCTGAATGCATCATCAACATCTTCGCCAACACACACGACACTCAATCTGAATTAGCCTCCAACGTCTTTCTAGAGCTTCGTGCACCACTACTGTCGTCGTCGAGGAAAAAGCAACAGGCTGAACGGCCGTCGTCTATTCTCCTGCAACAGCACCACCGAAGCCATTGCAACTCTCTTCTTCGTGTGTTCCTCCTCCTATCTCCACGTTCGCCACCATCACGGACGACCTGCTGCTCACTTAATACTGGTAACCACTCGCGCCGTAGGGATTACTGCCCATGCTCCCCATGCTGCCTTGGCTGCTTGCGTACGGGTTCGCCTGCATCCCCCCCATGCCCATGTTCGGCTGCATTCCCAACGCCATGTTCATTCCTGGGGCCATGCCCATACCGTATTGTGCCGATGGGTCGTTGAAAGCCGTGGGCGCGATGGCCAACATGGGCTGCATACCGCCCATGCCGTACGCCGGGTCCAGCGACTGTGCGTCTGTCTCCGGCTCCTGCTGCGTCTGTGTGCGCTCGTCGAGAACCTTCACCTTGTCGTTCAGGTTCTTCACAAACTGGATCATGTAGGGCATCACAAAGTCCGTGTAGCCGTGGCGCCACGCAAGCTCCAGTGCAACGTCAGGCTTAATCAGCTTGTAGCACGTGAACAGAGTCGCGCAGAAACACTCCTTGTCGTGGACAGACACAAAGAAACGCAGAATGTCTTCAGCGAGCTCCGGGTCGTCGGAGTCACTCGCACAGTCGATGCAGTCCTTGTACATTTTGTCGGCCTTTGACAGCTTTACAGACTGCGGGTAACGCTTGTTCTTGCGGTACAGGTAAGCGGCGATACGGCGGAACTCCAGCAGCTCGTGCTTCTCCAGCTTTTGCGCGAGCGAAATCTGGTCAAAGTTTTCGTATGCGTCCACAGAGTCGCGGAGGGCCTGGTAGTCTTCGTCCTCCACCAGGATTTCGTTCAGTGCTTCATTGACGGCCGACAAGTTCTCTTTCTGTACGTCCTTCAAGTATTCCGCTACCAACGGCAAGTTATTCGACTTGCGGAGCTGGTGGACGACACGAGCATGGTCCAGGTTGGGGGTCAGCACTTGCAAGAGACGCGTTAGCTCAAGCGGGTGCTGCTCCAGATAAAAGTTGATCGCCTTGTAGTGGATCTCCTGATTGCGGACCCTCTGAATGCAGTCCAGGAAGAGGTCGTGCGAGAATGCGACTGGATGGTCGACCATGGTGCGGACAGCATTGTCAAACTGGCCGTCTTCCTTGTACAAGTATACGGCGTGGTCCCAGTGCAAGCCCTTCTCGCAAGCACGGAGTATCTTTGACACGTTCATACGCGAGTGGAAGATCTTGATATGCTCCATGAGCTTCGATGGCATGTACTTCGAGTACAGAATCGCCAGCTCGGTAAAGATGCCGGCATGCGCGCCTTCTAGACCCAGGCCTTGTTCCATTAGCTTAAGCAGCTCCGTTGAATGACCACGTTTCTCGTAGTGCAGGATAAGCTCTTCCAGGTGGTCCGGGTGGACGATAATATGCAAACCACACAGGGCAGCAAGACGGAACTCGTTCACGTCCACACAAGCGTAGTTGACTTCCTTCCACGTTCCCACAGAGTTGGCCTTGGTAGCGGCATCCACGGCCTCGCGGAACTTGTCGAGGCGCACGTAACAAATGGCGAGCTTAGCGTTGTTGTTGATGTTCTGGAACAGCAGCTTTGCAGCAGTGTACATGCCTTCCTCGTAGCATCGCTCTCCAATGTTTTGGATCTGCGCCACGTTCGGAGAAGATATGAACTCTTCCAGATCCGAGTACTTCTCTGTCTTAGCGTACGCATATATCAGCGACGTGTCCAGATGCTGCTCTTTCACCGTCTTGCGCGCCATCTTCAGGTACGGAATCAGCTCGTTGTAATTGTCGATGCGCTCAGCAGCGGCAATCACATTGACATACGAGCTGGCGTCGTTCGCCTTGATGAAGGCCGACAGGGAGTCGTGCACCTCACCTTGCTCCAACTGGGCTTTAGCCAAGCGAGACCACACGTCGGGTTCATTACAGCGGTCAGCAAACTCGTAGGCACGTTCGTTGTCCTTGATGTAGTCCAACAGCACACCGATTGCCTCGACGTTGTGGTTTGTCTTTTTGTAAATGACGAAACCCTCCTCGTAGAGCTGGTACTGCTCACCCACGGCAATACGAGCGATCTCTGGGCCGTCAAAGTTGTCCAAGCGATTCACATAGTCCATGACTTTCTCCTTGCCGGCCTTGATTGCGGTCAGAATCAGCAGGTTTTGCAAATTCTTGTTTGCCGAGAAGTCCGTACCCTGAAGAACGATGCGCTCGAGCAGTTCAATCAGCTCGTTCGGTAGTTCGGCGTTCATGAATGCGCGCACGGTAGTCGACACTTCGTCTGGGTTGGTCGTCTCCGGAAGCGCTGTCTGCACCACCTGATCGATCAAAGCACGACGGCTGGGAGACTCTGTCTCGCCTTCTTCTTGCTTGACAAGCACCTTGCCCCATAGATCCAGGTCCTGACGCTCGACCAAGTAGCGCGCTAGATCCTTGAACAACCCATTTTCCGTCGTCACGCGAACAAGGTCGTCATCGCATGCTCCGCCCGCGCGACGGTATGCCAGGTACGCCAGTGCCGGATCGAGCTTCTCACAAAACTTACCGACAACATCCGAGTCGTAGAACTGATTGTTGATCAAAAACTGCTGTGGGTCTTTGTTCAGCGTGATGTATATCTTGCCGATAGCGTTGTGAGTTGCCGTCTCGGTGTTTCCCTGGGCAACGCGTGTCTCAAGCCACGGCTGCAACAGACGCAAGCGATTGCGCTTCTCAACTTGCTCGCACAGGTCGTCTACGGGGCACTGGGCAATCTGGTTCAGCAGGTTCTTGATGTAGTCTTCGTTGCAGTCTAGGTCCAGTAGCTTGCCGATGACAATGGGTGCCTTCTGTGGGCTAACCTTGGTCACATACACGTCAATGTACTTCATCAAGTTGTTCGAGTACAAGTATTGCGTCAACTCCTCTACAAAATCGTAGCGGTCGCAAACGTGAATGAGTGGACGCGGGTCCTGCAGCTTAGACTCTTTCAGAAACTCCTTCACTCTGACCGGATCGTACACAGAAGAGTCGCGGCACACGCGCTCTACTTCCTTGAACTGGCCCATTTTCGTAGCAGCTTCAATGTACTTGAAGTGCAAGTCAGGGTCCTGCGAAAAGTTCACAATCGAACCCAGGAAGAAGTAGAGTCCGTCGAACGATTTGAACGTCTCGAACACCCCCACAAGCTCTTTACCACCCAGTTGCTCGGCATACTTGGTGGCCACCTGCACAACAATCTGCAGGTTTTGACGCATGTTGTGTGCCATCAGAGCATTGATAAGCTCCATCGATATTTCACCCGTCAGTGTTCCAAAAAACGTCACGATGAACTCGTGATTGATCGCCTGCGTGTTCACAATCACGCGCTTCAGGTCGGGCAGCTCCGTGTAGTGTTCCAGAGCACGCTGGAACAAGCCAGCCTTTTCGCACAAGGCAGCGATGCGAGGTCTGTCGTAGTGCGTGAACATGTTGTTCGACAAAATGGCGTCCGCTACCTGTGGCGAGCCGCCCAGCAAATTGATCTCCAGCAGACGCGTCTGCAAGTACCCCTCTTCAGGACGGTTATTCTTCAGGGCCTCCAGCAAAAATGCGGTCGTCTCTTGGATACGGTTTACTTGCATGAAAATGTCGACAACAGCGTTGACGTCCACTAGTGGGCCATTTTCTGCAACCGCCAGCTTCTGAGCAAAGTCCAGAGCTCCCTGTGGGTTAGCACGGACCAAGTTCTGAAGCATGAATGTGTAGTCGCAGCGGTAATTGGTCTGGACGGCATAAGCGACAATCTTGTCGAAGTCGCCACGCTGGACAAAGCAGTTAATCACCTTCTCAGGGACCTCAGCGCGCAAATACACTGACAAGGCCATAGTGGTGTCGGACTGAGCGACAAGGTCACCAAGCTCCTCCGAACACTCGAGCTTGTCCTCGGACAGCCATTTCTGCAACAGCTGGCCGCGACCTTGCATCAGCACGGGACGCGCTAGCTCAATCGACTCCATCTTGTTCAGTGTGCCCTTCTCAAGCAGGACGCTGAAGTACTGCAAAATGGGCTGGGGCTGGCCTGGCTGAGCAGGCATCTGCTGGAAGCGCTGGATCGTTTGCGGCGTGCGAAGAGCGCCCTGAGGAGAAGCGGCTGCTAGACGGGCTGCACCCTGGATATCGTTTACACTCACCAGACGATTGAACTCGGTGAAGTACAACTCTTCAGCACCCGGGAGATCCAGTCGCGTTGCCAACGACAAAGCTAGCTGCGAGTCGCGCAGCGTGTTTACCACGTACGGCACCAGCTTCGTCTTGTTGATTGCAAAGTGCAGCAATTGCCCGCGGCGCGTAATGCCAAGCATACCCTTTGTCTTGGACTCGAGACACGTCACGAATGTCGTGTCCTGTGACACGCGAGCACGGTACACGGGCTTGCCTGAGTGCGTATCAAACAAGAAGAGATACCCCATCTTCGTGATCATGTAAACAATGTCGTCGCCAGGAGTCACAAGCATCGATACAGGAAAATCAGCTTGTGCGTCTGCAGCAAAAGGGATCGGCTGAGGAGGCAGACGAAAGACGCCGCCAGGGGCATCACGGTCCCGTCCGACCTCCATGATAAATAGCTGCGTGGGCTGGCTGTCGCCCTTGGTGCCGGCAAAGATCAGCACCTGGGCGTCATCTGTCCGGCCCGGGGGCTTCATTTGGGCAAAAGTGCCCGCATGTCCCAGCAACACTTGGCTCACTTTCTTCTCCATCGAGTAAAGCTGCATATTGCCAACAATACGACCTCCTTCTCCCTGCGAGATACCCACGAGAAGCATCCACTGGCTATCAGCTGACGCTTCGTAGCTGATGATCTGAGTCCCTGCCCCCAAGTTGGCATGGCGGTCAAAGACTTTGACAGGAGATGAGTCGCCTTCAATGCTCCAGTGGAACACGGCAGACGCAGTGACAATAGCAATGGTGTTGACAGAGATCCAGCGCCAAAAGACCACCGCCTCGTTCATCAAGTGGCTCTTCATCTTGGCCCGTAGCTCCATGTTGAAGATCTGCAGCTGGTTCTCGGCACGTAGAGCAATGACTTTGCTCACGGGGTTCATAATGGCCGCCTCGGCGTTGATCGGCCGACGCTGCACCGTGTTGCCTGCTGCCATGTCCACAATCACGACACTCGCCTGGCCATTCACTTGCTCGCACACGCAGACAAACTTGTCCGACTCCATCGTCGTCGTGCCAAACTTGACATAGTCCAGACTCACGCCCAAGGAGCTCAACTGGAAGGCAACAGCAGTCGCAACAGCAGTCACACTGTTAGGGACAAGACAAGACAAGACGAGACGAGACGGGGGTACGGTTGTGCAATCGTGACAAGCACCGTGGGGTACACTTGATCACGTGTCAAGTTCCCTGTCAAACGTGATAGATCAAGACACCCTCCACTAGGTACACACAAAAGAAAAGTCTAACGTACGTGAAGCACTTCGCCAAACGTGATGGGAAGATCTTGCGCCATAAGGTCTCGTGGTCCTGAGCCTGTTGGCGGTAGTGATAGTAGTAGCAGTGGCAGTAGTGGCCTATCGCTCGCTCACGTCTGCGGTGTGACTGGAGTCTGTGTGAAAGGGGCAAAGAGAGCGAGAGGCAGACGGGGGACGTCGTCACTCGCACGTGCTCTCGCTTCGATCCTTTCGTTTCTTGCTCTGGTTCACGGCTGCGGACGTTCCCCCTCGACGAGGTAAGTACGAATATCCAATGCGTTCGCATGGGCTGGAGATATAAGCGCGCTTGAATCATGTCAGCTGAGGTCTTTTTAGTAGGGCAGCAGCAGCTGTTGGGGGCTGATCACGAGACCAGGCCAGCAGCGCGTGAAACTCTCGAGATGACTAAGCCCGCTTAACTAGGATGAGAGGCCCCTACAGCACCCGCGAGGGCTGGGGGGGTTGCCACGTATGTCGGTCATGCTGGACACGTTCAGTTCACACGGCACTTGCAGCAGTGGCAGCCGTCCCCTGGCACTAACATTAAGTTGGAAAAAGAACCAAAAGCAGTAGCAGTAGCAGTAGTAGTAGTAGTACTAGTAGTAGTGGTAGTAGTAGCAGTAGTAGTAGTAGTAGTACTATTTGCACACATTTGCTCGCCCGTGGACAACATTGGCCGCTGTGAGTCAAAAGGATGATACAGCGCCAGCACTACTGCTACGAGTCGAGTACTACGTGCAGGATCGCGTTGACGCCAGAGCGGCCATGTGCGTACGCTGCATGAATGTCGACCCCTTTCTTCGTACCTACGCCACACTGGTACCTGCAGCCTGAGTTAGGCACAGAACTGCGTAGACGTCGTGAGCGTTAGACCTTTTGCCGCCATGTCGCGGAGAAACGCCTGCAGGTCAATGCACACAAAGGCACCCGACAAGCGGTCGTTAGGATTCCACACAAGTCGCACTTGACGTAGCGAGCAGAACGTCGCTCGACGCGCACATGGTGCGCACCTCTCCAGCGGCTTCAAATCCTGGAACGGCAGACGCGCAGTCCGTGAGGATCACGAGGTCCTGGCGTCGGTCTTGTGGCCACACTGCGACCAGGTCACGCACTGTGTAGTTCACGCAGTGCGACAGCGCTTCGCCGCAGATGACCACTTGGTCGGCCCGTTCGAGCGCCTCAACGAGCGACGTGTTCAACCTGTGGCACGCATGTCAACGAGATCCAAACGCCCAGTCAGTCCGTGCGCTCGCTCGCTCGCTCGCTCTTGCGCCCTTTTGAGCCTCGAGCTTCCCCAGTGCCCACAAGTACCTTGTCGAGGAATCATAAGGCAGCTCGATCTCGGCCTGGAGCGCCGAGTAGTGCTCCGTGAACGAGTTGCTGCCCTTCGTGACGTACTGCACGGGCGTCAGCGCCGCTTGCGTCCACGCCATCGCAGCTGCATGGACTGGCGGCACGACATTGTGCCCGGGCGAGCCAATGATGCAGTGCTCTGGCCAGATGCACAGCGTGAACTTGCCGCTGGCTTCGAGCGCCGACGTGTAGGCCAACACGTAGTCCTTCAGACTCGGGTCGCGTGGGCGCCACACGCCAGTGGCCACGTCCTCAGCTGTGATACACGAGAACGGGTCGGGCCAGCGCCCCTCGGCGTTCTCCCAGAAGTTCGCATGCGCAATGTGGTAGCGCTGGTGCGAGTCCAACGTGAGCACGAGCTGCTTGAGCTTCGCCGTGTGCTGGCGGATGAACGCGGCAATGCGCGCGGCGTCTTCGTTGGCCGTGGGGATCGCCAGTGATCCGCCGGGATGGAAGTCCACTTGTTGGTCGATCACGAGCAGACATAGGCCACCGGCGGGGACTGCGCCTGCGGCTTCTGCTGCTTGAGCTTCTCGTGTCATGCTCAATGGGGTACACTTCCGCTGGTTCTGGCAGTTGGTCGGCTACTGTCACACTGAACGACGACAATGGCGGGACGTATAAAAAAGTGGACCAACGAGTGTGCTGAACCGCGACGTGGTTGGTATTCCCGGCCGGCTCACTCACTAGACGCGTCTCTATAGTCTCGCACTGGCAAAAGCTGGCGACGACTGCAAGCACAGCATCACGTGGTGTGCAACGTAGCGCAGCATGAGCATCTCAATGGCTCGGAGCAACACTCGCTTCACGGTCAGTCCTCGCCCAAGTGTCGCGAGAAACAGCAGCACGTAGCTCAGCATCTGGACCTTGTGCTTCGCGTCCATGGACGAGGGCGGGATGCAGGCTGCGACTTCGCGTACCCTGGACGAGATTCCAGGCACGGGCGGCAAAGGCCACTTGAACGTGCCGTGTTGCAGGCTCTGCGCGAACTGCACCATCTCAGCGACATGTGCTCGCCACGATCGTTTGTGCGGCGCTAGCGTGAAGTTGACCACTGGCAACGGTACACGCGAAATAACGGCTGGCTCGATGCGGCGGAGCCGTTGGAAGTCTGTCAGGGAAGCGCTACCGATCGTAAAGATGTCTAGAAAAGCAGTGAGCAGACAGCATGTCACATGAGTTGGCCCGCTTGACCACGCGATCGACAAGAATGGCAACATTGCGGCAACACGAGCGAAACGAGACGACACGAACCTAGTTCAGCTTCTTGCCTCGCCTTGGCCAACGCTTCGCGAAATGCCTCACAGCAACCTGCGAGCAGTACACTACCCAGTCGAACGCGGACACAGTCGTTCCATCCGAGTCAGCATCACAGGATACTGCAGCACGTGCAAGTAGGGCAAACGTGCAGAAATAACGACGCGTACAGGATGGCGTCGCTGCAGATCCAGGCGTTGCTTTTGACGTCAAGTGGCAATCTCGGCAGCGGTGACGAACCGGTGAGACGTTTCAGCGCTAGCCGCACCATCAGCTGATACGCTCTACGCAAAGCACGGGCACTTCAGTTGAGCCAGTCCTGGAGTCTCGCCCGTGATCCCTCCAACTAAGCCAGTCGCACACTCACTCACTCACCGTGCGACATCGTACTGGCATCCGACCAAGTGTCGAGCGCAACGTAGAAAACGCTGCAGTTCCTCCTCGGCCATTGCCACGCGCAGCACCTGCGCTGTCACCCCCACACAACAACAACAGTAACAACACAGGTTCGTCCATGTGTCACGCCACGAACGCCATCACCATCTTGCATTGCAAACTCATTGCACACGCACCACAGGTTGCCGTTGAGGCAGCAGGAGCCGCTCTAACGGCATTAGCCTCACAGACGGCATTCCCACGTGCAGCACCGTGCGCTCGTCCATCACAATGACCTTGTCCCATTGCAACAACGATAACACTACTGAACCATCTGCCCTCATCTCTCGCTCGACAAGTGCGACATCCACTGCCCGCGCTCCTCAGCTGTCAATTGAGTCTCCTTCTTCTCGAGTGCACACCCACGTACCACGTGGTCATACGTGTTCTCAGTCACGTATCTGCCCATCGAGTACACGGCTCCGCTCGTCGTGCTAAAGATCAAGTCGCCTGCACCAGCAACACAGACAGCAGACACTTCGTCAGCTGACTGACTGACTGACTGTCCATCCACCACATTGTCTCCTATGACATGACAGACAGCAGATGGATGAAAGTAGACCTCATCATCTGCTTTTGAACCGAAGATCTCTGTCTATCGAGAGATCTATGCGACATTTGCTCGCACCTGGTTGGACGCGCGTCGCCGCGTCTCTGGCCGCCTCCTGCGCCGCTTTCGATGCCCTTTTGCAGCGCACCACTGTCAGTTGCACAGCGACAGACTCTCTCTCTCTGTCTCTCCCTCTCTCTCTTTCCCACATCACTTGACAACAGGCGACACACTACCGTTGAAACTCGTGCGCATTGAACTGCAGACTGTTGGGCGCGAGGACCTGCGCGAGCAGCGCGTTGAGCGCCGACGGCGTGTCGCGTATGGTCGGCATGCGGACTGCTGGCCGATTTCTCGCGACATGCGACGAAATATCACGCGGGACGCGATGTACCGAGTTGTCGGTACACACGACGCCGCCCGTCTGGTCTGAACCGCAACCGGCTCGCAGATAGACACACGCGATCTGAACAATCCGAACGAGAAAACAAACGCACACACACACACACACACACAGTCTGCAAAGAAGAACAAGACGAAGGCAACACATAGAAACAACAACAATACTAACAACAACAACAATCCCAACAACAACAACAACAATCCCAGCGCAACGAGACTCACGACGCCTTCTCCAACTTTGCATTGTAATTATCTCACCAACTACAGCCTCAATGAGCAAACAAAAAGGAAACGGAATTGAACAAATCGCCAACTAACTAAATATTCGCACAAACGACTCACAACAATAAGAGCACTTGCACCAACAGTCCTCTTCCTCCTCCTCCTCCTAACGTAACAATCCCACCACAAAGTCGCATTGTCCGAATACAACTGAAACACCGCGCGCCACCCGCGACCGACCGACGGCATTCCTCCAGTCGCTCGCTCGCCCCGTCATGCGCACGTCCCTTCTCTGGCGGCGCCTCCTGACCGCCGCCGTCGCGTGTTCGCGTCTGTGCGCCAGCAGCAGCGCCGCCACAGCGCCAGTGGCGGCGCCGACGCTGCGCCGGCGGCTCGTGGACTCGTCGGACAGCTACAACTTTATGTTTTACTTTGTGATTGGCGCGATGATGCTCACGTGTCTCGTCTACAACCTCTTCTTTAAGCACAAACTCGAGTCGAGTTTCCTGCGGCAGCAGCAGGCGGCGCCCGAGGCGATGCTGCGACAGGACGTGATCGCCAGCGACCAGGACATGAACAGTCTCTGGGAGTGCGACGTGTGCTCGTTCAAGAGCTACGACTCGCAAGTGACGTGCATGCTGTGTGGTACGGACCGGTCGTTCAAGCTGCTGGACCACCGGCGCGCGCGGCACGGCGACGACCCGAGCGAGCACAGCAGCAGCGCGTCGTCCACGGGCGCGCTCGCGAGCGCCAAGTACGTGCTGTACATGGAAGAGAAGGAGCACTCGCCGGCCCGCAGTGCAGGGGACAGCCGCTCGACGTCGTCACGAGCGGTCGTGCGGACGCACTCGTCGGTCAAGAAGGACAGGGAACGGTTCAAGCGGAGGCTCAGTGTGCTGAACTTGCGGCAGCAGTCAGCGCGACGGCGGCACGAGTGGACAAGAGAACGCAATACGGACGGACAGCTCGTGTGGGTGCGGAAGAAACACTTTATGGACCGCCAAGCGCTGAAAAGCCTGCGGACGCTGGAAGGACTGCGGAGCCAATCGTCCACGTCGTTGCGCGACTCGATCCTGTCGAATGCGAGTGCGAACTCGCTCGGGATTGTGTCGCGTGTGGTCGTGTCGCCCAAGAACCCGACGGGGAGGTTATCGATTGAGTCGGCCGATGGCGCGCTAGCGACGCGCTGCATGGACAACCCCGAGTTCTCGCAGGACGAGCTGGAACAAGTTCGGTCGCTGCCGTTCCAGCAGAAACACGCGTGGTTTGTGCAGCACACGGCAGCGATGGAGGTGCCGTGGGAATATGGCCACTTGTTGCTTGAGATTGAGCGTGACAACCTTCTTCATAACTCTTGCGAGCAATTGCTGTGGGCGACGCCCGATCAGCTGCACCAGTCGCTCCGAATTAAGTTTGCGAACGAGCCGGGCGTGGATGCAGGTGGATTGGTCCGCGAGTGGTTTACTTTGATGACAAAAGAAGTCTTTGACGACTTGACCGGACTGTTCTTCAGAAGTCCCAATGGTGACGGGTTGAGGATCAACCCAGCATCAGCTGAAGCGAGCGTTGATCATTTGATGGTACGTGCAGGTTGTGACTAGTGCTCGTTGGCTGGCTGGAAACGTTGCTCATCGTTTGTTGTTGTCTGATTTCGTGTACAGTATTATCAGGCAATCGGCCGCTTCATCGGTCGAGCGCTTTTCGAAGGCATTCTGATTGACGCACACCTGGCGCTCCCAGTATGCAAGCACATTCTCGGCATCCCCATCACCTTTTCCGATCTAGAGTTCGTGGACAATGATTTACACAAGAACCTGAAGTGGCTACGAGAAAACACAGGCGTGGAATCGCTGGCATTGGACTTTACGTACGTACATAGTCGTCTGGTGTTCTCGAGGTTGGGAGGAATGCTAACGAAGTTTGTTGGTGCTACAGGGTCAACGTCGACCAAATGTCCGACAAGACAAAGGTGGTGGATCTGGTCCCAAATGGGTCAACCATCCCTGTCACAGAAGAGAACAAGATGGAGTACATCAACTTGCGGTTCAAGTGGATTGTTGCGACCAGCACGTCGCTGCAGCTCGGTTCATTGATGCAAGGTCTTTTCTCTATTATCCCTAAGGAGCTGATCTCCGTCTTCGACCACCAGGAGCTGGAGCTGTTGATCTGCGGGATTCCCGACATTGACGTGCGGGACTGGAAAACTCACACTATTTATGTGGGGCAGCGCGACGAGCGAGTGATTGCCTGGTTCTGGAGCATTGTGAAGGAATTCTCGAACGAGCAGAAGGCGCGTCTGCTGCAATTCACGACAGGTTCAGCGCGAGTGCCCGTGCAAGGCTTCAAAGCACTGACTATGAACGATGGACGCATTTGTCCGTTCGCGATCCAGTGCGTCGCTGTCGACGAGTGCCTGTATCCGAGGGCGCACACGTGTTTCAACCGGTACGAATGTGTGCGTGGTCGTCTGTTGTTGAGTTTGAGGTGCTAACGTCGTCGTGAATGATTACAGCATCGACTTACCACGATACAGCACCGAGAAGGACTTGCGAACCGCGTTATCGCTCGTGATCCAAATGGAAGTAACTGGGTTTACCATCGAGTAAGCCGGTGGTACAAGTACGTGTATTTACGGAAATCGCAGGAGTCGTCAAAAAGTAATCGAATCATAAATTTTGCAGCGAGTCGCTCGATGTTTGTAGCGGATGACACTCGAGCGTCCAGCCGGTGCAACGACGATTGGATTTGTCACATCTGTTGCGGGCGTCCGTTCGAAGTGATGGCGGTGACTACGTTTCGCTTCAGCTGACCACAGGTTCATCAAGAAAAAGTACTCGAATGTCGCAGCGCGTACAAGACATACGGTGGCGAGGACAAGTCGAAAGACACCGTCGTGATACCACAATGAGTCGGCACAAATGGACAAAGAAGACGTCTGCCATCTGGACGGAAGCCGTTACATTTCCCGTTCAGGAGCGACTGTTCACACCCAATTTGCACAAAACGTCGACAAGGGACTGGTCTTGTCGCACGACATTTTCGTCGTTTCTTCGACAAGTGCGCGACTCCGTTTCAACTCATGTGATCCTCCGAGTTGAGACTTCACACGTGTCTACGATCGGTTGCTTTCCAAATTTTCTCGCTGGGCGTTCGTGGAATTTACCACACTGGACAACGAAAGCACCGGACAGATGAACAGCGTGTCCCAGTTTCTATCTTGTAAAGCATTGTGCAATCAGGTTGAGCTTACATTGGTTTGCCCAACGTGCCATGTAAGCGCACACTTTTCCAAGCAGTGCGTTCCTGAGCCAAGTCTTTTGCTACGATTCGGTTCGCTGTCAAGCTGTCGGGTCCACTTTGTTTCGTCCGTGTAGTGCTAAAAGGGAACAACAAGTTTGCATTCGGCGACCGTCGTCATGTGGAAGGCCGCTCTCGAGCGTATGACCACGAACAAGGCCGTAGCCGAGAGCTACGACGGTTCAGTCCACCAAGCTGCAGCGTGCGTCGCATCGTTACGCCACACATCTCCATCTCAATAGAGCGAGAATAGCCTTTCACTTGACGTGTACCGATCGATACGGCCATTAGCTGCTTCGAGCCGCAACAATAACAACGTGAATGGCGTTGAGACGTGTCTGTCTGATAGCTGGAAAGAGGCGCCATTCGTTCAACGCACGAAAGATCGAGTTGTGCTGTAGACATGACCGAGTATCCACCCTACGGTAACGCCTTGCACACCTTTGCCTTGACCGCACTTTGGCTCGCAGCGTCCATCAGCTGTGTCAGGTATATGATCCGCCAGTCAGGTACGTGAGTACAACAGGCAAGAGATGCTCGGCTCTGCTCAGGTGTCGGCTGCTCTTTTGGTACCCCCTTGACCATCTTTCGCCAGACGCTTCACGACAAAGACGGCGTGAGCTCGCCGCCATCCAATCTCGACTGACAACTACAGACCGCCGAATCAAATCTTGGTGCATACATTCATTGCCCCTGCGTGCATGTGTCATCCACGTCATCCGAATCGTCTCAAGTTGCTCCATTGACTCCACGTCGCAACGAATGCGATTAATTGTCCGCCTTCGACCACCACACAACAACAACGTACTCCACAAACTGCCGCTAGTTCCACTACGGCGACGGTAGCACAAAGTAGCACAACTTGGCGACGCGTTCATCGAGATAGTCGAGCTTCATGGCCATCTCGCGTTCAAACTTGGACAACTGATGATTTAGCTGGCCAAGCGTGTCAACGGTCGTCTGCAACGACACGACCCGCGTCGGTATCTGATCTTGTGCTGGTGAGTTCCCGCGCTCGTCCCTCCTGCAACGAGGAGACCTGTACCCGCGTCCATCATCCACCGTCAGCATTGCATCTGGTTTCCCTGCAGCAGAAACGTCCCCAGACGTGAGCGCAGCGTTGTGCATCATCGGTGTAAACTGCTCGGGCAAGTGCTGCAGCTCGTGGTCCGCAACGTCGTAAAGACCGTGCGCTTGTTTGAACTGTCGGAGCCACGACGTCATGGCAGCCACCGAGCGCTGCGCGGGCTCAGCCGCGTACTGCCGAAACAGGTCCGTCGTCTTTTGCCACAGCGCGTCACTCGACACAGCGCGGGCCAACGTCTGCTGCCGCACGAGCCAGCGATAGAGCTCCTGCTCGACGCCCGGGCACGACGCGGGCACGGCCTTGAGCGTCTTGCGCTTGAGCTTCAAGAGGCACTTGGCCTCGCTGCAGTAGCTTAGAATGCGGTCGCGGTTCTTCTTAATGTCCGACACTTGTTGCCGACTGATGCCGAACGCCTGTGCGAGGGCAAGCGGCTGCTCGCCGTGTTCGAGGCGCTGGAGCACTTGCTGCTTGTCGTGGAGGGACAGCACGACGCGCTTGCGCTTCGGGGCAGCTGGTGCGCGGGTGGTGGGACATGTGGGGGCGTCGGTGGCTGGTCGCGGGACGTGGGGACGCGCTGGCGGAGCGGGAGTTGAGTCGCGCGAGCCGTTCATGTTGATGTTATAGCTGGGAGGAGCTCTACGATGGAAGTGGGTACAGTGTGGCCTGGCGTTAGAAATCGAGGGAGCAGTGATGGGATTGGCGCGTTTGTTATTTTGGGATCGCGTTTCTATGTGTGTCTTTGTTTTGGGTGGGTGGGTGCGTGTGCGTGTGCGTGCGTGGATCGCCTGCTGTGTTGTGGTAGAAACGCACGCAAAGATGTTTTCTTTTTTCGAGCTTGGGGCGAATCGCTCGTTAGGTTCGCATGCCGCTTGGAAGGCCATCACGTGGACTTGGGTTTCCCCTTTCGGTAAAAGCGTATCGACACGTTGTTTAAACGACACGACAAGTGGGTCTTTCTTCAGTCAGTCACGTCGAGCAGTCGTGGCCCTGCCGTGCGATATGATCGTCTGGCCGCTTGTTGGTAGAGAGTAGTGAGGTGCCTTTTTTTTATCGATGTACGACACAGCGTCGTCCATTTGCTGCTACATAACAAGTCGCGTGAAGTGCGAGACGACGATCATTTGTATCGTACGTTAAGCTGTCAAATGTAGCGCAGCAGCTCGACCACAGCATAGACCGACTAAACGTGTTTGACTGGTGCTATCCTGTGAATACGAATGTCGAGCCACTACGAGACAACTGCAGTGTCGGTCGGTAGATGCGGACCTTTCCATGAAGCAAGTGATCTACTTGCCCCATACGTCCCTGTCGCACCGCAAAGTTCCAAGCTCTACCGCCCACGAAATGCCCGTTGTCTGTGCTGATATATGCAGATACATGATGTCGACACCGTCGCGACTAGCGAGTTCGTCGGCAACGAGGCTCTAAACAGTCTTTGACTGCATAAATCAGCATGTCCTACGCCACAGACTGTCCTTCCAGCCGTATGCTTTTCGTGGAATGTCTGATGGTGAAGCACAAGATGCCGTGCCCTCGATCTGGTCCGGCTCTTGATGGACCTTACCGATCTGATACTGTGAACCAGCTCGTGCGCAAGAAGGCCCCATCCAGTTTGCAGGCTGCCGCCTCCCATGCAACTCGGACTTCCTTGCAGTGCTCAGTGGCCAGAGAAGACTCAGCAGATCGCTATCTTGTACATTCCTCTCTCGATGCCTCGTTTCAGGCCGGCGAGTTCAAATATATTGGAGCAAAAAAGCTGTTTTCACAGCTTCCTTGACGTACATAGCGGCTCTCGTTGTTTACCTTCTTTTTGATCGTCGCGATAGTTTCGTTAATACTGGAAGAGGGCCTCGACTGTTGTGGAAGCCCGTTCGAAGGCAGCACTCGACTAAGGAGGTTTGGTCAAGCCATATCGTTTTCGGCAACTAAGCACTTGCAAGTGCCTACACCAGTAGTGTACCGTGATATCGCAACGTGGCTATCGACTGCATAACGTCGTAGTCGATAGCTACGTCATAATCGCATATACTGCCGTCCTGCAGCACTCTCTGTGTCCCTTTGTCTTGTTCTCGCATCGGCGAGACGGCTCTGTTCGCTATACGTAATCGGCATCGGGGAGCGTCACCAGCGGCATAAACTTAGCGATCGTTCGCTTTTCTCTCTGTACACCACGAATACTTGCGCACGTACAGCACTTTGCTCAGGTTCGCATTGTACAAGTGAGTCTCTGCATCTCAGTTCCCAATGAAGTGCACGAATCTCCCCCTAGTGCACTTGGCAATGTCGTATCCAATATACAGCTCGTGCAGGCCTTAGACTTCCGCGACGTATTCCACGTAGATGGCTACACACTGTCGCACTTGACATTTTGTCTTGCTTCTGCAAGGCTGTAACCGATCCTCCGTCCGTCTTCCGACCTGTTCTGCAATACCGTCAACGCAATTCCATTCGTCGTCGAACGAGCAATTGCTGTTGCAATGCTTACAACGACCGAGTGCTCTCTCCTTCTCAAGAAGCTCTTTCGCAACCGTTACGTCCACCGTATTGTAGCCTCTGAATCGGATGCAATATGGACTCTTGCACCGACACCATCAGCGTGACACTCTGATCATCTCATGCAGCTCTATGCCCTACTCGGCACAACGGCGACGGCCTTCGTTACGCCTTTGGTGATATCAAACTCTACGTATTCAGCGTCATGAGAGCACGACATGACCAAGCAGCTTTGCTCGCTCTAGGGGTCTCTGCATCGCTGACTTCCGACTCGGTCACGATAAGCTCAAGTCTACTTTCATACCTACAGTAAAAGCACGAGCTACATGCCAAAGCAAAGCTCACGTGTTCGCAGCGATCACAACCGACTAACATTTGAATGACGCAGGGTACGTATAGCAGATACTATCCGAACGCTTCTACTGTATCAGTAGTGCCGACTGATGCGTTGCGATCGACAGCAAACGATTGCCGCCTTCGAAGAAGACATTACTTGCTTGATATAAAATGCTATCTTTCCTACACATTCGATCAAAAGCAAAAGAGTCCACACAGTCTAGCAAATCTTTGCTCGACCGGCACCTTTGATATTATCCGGACAAATATCCAACCAAATCACCCACTCGCGTCGATATCTTCTCTTGTCCATGCAACTATCTCCTGAGAATTGATATTATACGCAACAGACACATCGTTTTATGCGTGTGCAAGGCGTTCATTCATCAACTAAACATGAGCTTTCCGTCCAGCTCGACACCCTCTAGCGCTCCTGCCAGCAATAGCAGCCGTACGTACCACACCCCAATTACTGCATTATCGACCCAAGGACTCACTCGAATGCTGTCATGCACAGTTTTGCAAGTGCTATCCCGACTCGAGCACAAGCGCAAGGCCGACCAAGAAGCAGCGCAGGATTTGAACAACGGTGCGGGCTGCCCACTGACAGCGTCTGTATCGTGGACACTATACGTGCCACACACTATAAGGTGCTAACTAATGGTCGTGACGTGGTCAGCTTTGTTCAAGGAGACACTTGCGGCTCTACGGAGCAAAGCCCAGCAGCTCCAGGACGACAAGTGGATGTACCAGGACGTGCAGCTCTAACCGACTGGAGCGTCTCTGGCTTCAGTGTTCACACGTTGCAGCACCTTTTCGCCCATTGGCAACAGCATTCAACAGCTCCTTAGTGGTCGGTAGTTAACATGGCTCCATCAACAAGAGACCAGCGAGCAGAGAAGCCGCGCAACTCGTGTTCGTCCAGCACTCGTCTCGCTCGTCGTCGTTGTCGCTCGTCTCGATCACTGCACGTCCACCGCTGCACGCACACGGCACGCTCTATGCCCGCTTCTTCATCTCCTCCAAGAGCGTCACACCCAGACGGGCAGGCGATCGCGTGACCGCAACCCCAGCGGCTTCCAGCGCGGCAAACTTGCCAGCAGCGGTCCCTTTGCCGCCCGACACGATCGCACCCGCGTGACCCATGCGACGACCGGGCGGAGCGGTCGTGCCTGCAATGAAGCTCACCACGGGCTTGTTGGGGTCGCCGTGCGCCATGAGCCACTCGGCCGCTTCTTCTTCAGCCGAGCCGCCGATTTCGCCCACCATGATGATGCCCTCTGTCTCGGGGTCGTTGGTAAAGCGTTCGAGGCAGTCAATGAAGTTGGTGCCGTTGAACGGGTCGCCGCCAATGCCAATGACCGTCGACTGGCCGAGGCCCAAAGCCGTCGTCTGCGCCACAGCTTCGTACGTGAGCGTCCCCGAGCGAGACACAATGCCCACTTTGCCCTTCTGGTGAATGTACCCTGGCATGATGCCCATCTTGCACTCGCCTGGCTTGATAATGCCCGGGCAGTTGGGCCCAATGAGCCGCGTCGTGCGCTGGTTGCGGAGGTGCCACTTGACTTTGACCATGTCGAGCTGCGGAATGCCTTCGGTGATGGCGACCACGAGAGGGATCTCAGCCTCAATGGCTTCGATGATCGACGCCGCGCAAAACGGCGGCGGCACGTAAATGACCGACGCGTCGGCCCCCGTCTCGCGCTTTGCTTCGGCCACAGTGTTAAACACAGGCAGGCCCAAGTGCGTCGAGCCGCCCTTCTTCGGGGTCACGCCGCCGACCATGCGCGTGCCATACGCGATCGCTTGTTCCGAGTGGAACGTCCCCTATGGATGCAGCAGGATAGACACACATTGCGTCCGTGATTGGTCGCCAGACCACAATCAGTATAACATACAGGTTAAGGAGGTCGCATACCACCAACAGCGTAACAGCTTCGTAACGGGTAACCACCACAGACAGTAGTGATGTTGCCACCACGTTTGGGGGACGGGTACGAATCGATAAAAAACACTTTTTTTACGCGTCGTCGGCATCGTCAGTACGTGGCGTACCTGTTTGCCGGTGAACCCCTGACAAATGACTTTCGTGTCCTTATTGATCCACACTTTGGCAGACGCAGACATACTGCGCGCGGCCTGCGCAGTAGTAATAGCTGCGGCGGTCGTGCGCGGTACTCGGCAGGCGATCATCTCCAGTAGCAGGCGGGTCTAATTCTGTGGAGTGGGGGGAGGCCCACACTCTGGCCACCTGAGGTCGTGGGTTGGCGATTTCAGCCACTTAGATGCGACGAAACGGGTCCGTGTGCGCGCTGTTTCAGCCAATCGGGTGCGCGCCAGATCGACGCGTGGGTACGGTTACGCTGGACGTGTGCGTGTGCGTCGGTGACGCGACAATTGGTCACTTCAACTTGAGCGCTCTCCTCTTAATACTACTTGTCCGCCAAACGAGGAGGTGAATCATGATACGTTGGTACTCTTTCTGCTATCGTCGGGCGCGCTCGACCACCACCTCAACATGCCATCTACTGACCGAGTTCGCGTCGACCTTCTTGACTGCTGTCTTCCAGATGCATGGCGGCCGCCCAGGCGCTGCGTGGCCCAGAGCTAGTAGTGGCTGTTGCGGATCACGCGCTCCGAGCTGTTTTGAATCTTGACCACTTCGTTTGGGATTTCGTGGCGCAGCCAGAGACGCAAGAGACGCTCGCGCCGCTCCTCGTTGAGGTAGAGCGGGCGACCCTTACTGAGCTCGCGGTTGCGCTCGCCAAACTCTTCGCCATACTCGTCCACGTAGAGGCTCCCGACATACGCCGCGAGCTTCCAATACACGAGCAGCACGGCGCCTTCGAGCACGAGAAGGAACACGCCGCTGCCTCGGCCGCACTTCTTAGCGTGGACAGTGCATGCACCTGGATTCGCTTCGTCGGGGTACCCGCCCTTGTCTGCATGGATCGATGGACACGTGTTGGCTGCACAAAGCAGCATGCCGCACAGCAGACACACAGCAGGACGCGCGGGGAACTGATTGCACGATCGGCACTTGCGCTTCGCCAGTTCCGAGTAAAACTTCACGTATGGTCGCGGCAGCGAGCGGAGATACCGCGTGCGGTTCGAGCCCGAGCTAAAGACCGAAATGGTCGAGTGCATGGTGTGCAGGTCCCGGCTCAGTACTGACGATAGCGTCAGCTGCTCAGCGCGATCGGTGTTGGCCGTGGTGAGCCACTGCTGGAGAACATCGTGAGGATCGTTCATTTCTTCGTATGCTGTCTTGAATCGGTGTACCCACCCAGACACAAGCTGAGCGAGAGCAGCTTGTTCTCGAGTCTGTGTTCTTGCAGTAAACTGCAACGAATTCAGCTTCACAAACCCGACAGCTAGCACGTCTTCTTTTGAAATACATATTGGCTTTGAAGTCGCAGGTGTCCCGTGGCGATAGCGTGACGTCGCCCGCGTGGTCAAGGATTGAATCATAAACGTAGCCACCTTGGCAAGAGGTACAACTTCACACGCAACGACATTCAGAAGCTGCTGCCTGTCAGTAATACGCTCCACGTGGAAAGCACCGTCACATTTGCCCACAAGTGCGTCAAGAAGCAGCTCCAGGGCATGTCCTACAGCACATTCTCGATTTACGCGAGTATCTCCATCATTCTTTGCATCGTCAGCAATTGCACTCTCGTCAAAAAAGCAGGCGGCAAACAGCGCTACGTTATCCTCCGAGAACGCGAGATCGTCTGCCATGAAATTCGTAAATTCCTCTTTGCGTGTGATGGCATACCACAGCAACGTTTGCACGAGACGTGCAAGCACCACGAGTCGAGCTATGTAGACTGCATCTTCCTCGCTCGTTGCAAAGAGTAAACCCTTCATCAGCACGCTACCCAAGTGATTAAGTAGCAAAGGCTTTTGTGGCCATCGCACCTTGCCCCACTGACTCTGTTTTCGAGTTTGTGTCTGCGTGGTCGGATGTTCACTTTCGAGCACCACGGTTCCATCGGGAAGAACGTCCGACCCGCCATAGTATAACAAGTGGACGATTTTTGTGTGCAAGTCGGTCGGAGCCACCAAAGAATTCGTGACAAAGCGTGCATTGATATGCTTTAGCATCAAGGGTAGGAAGCGCATTGCTTCCAGGAAGAGCGACTCGCGCAACTGATCCGAGTTATTGGTGTGGAGGAAACAGCAGAGCAATGTGTGAAAGAGCGCATTGCAACCCGAGGTTGTGTAGCGTTCTGGCTGAGACTTCTGCATTGCACCGCACGCCACCTTGTGAATTGCCATGCAGACTGATGACAGGCCGTCCTCTAACCACTTCTTCAAGTGCTGCGTCTCGTCGGGATCCTCCCGACCTGACAAAATAGAGGCTAGCTCACATGTTTCGTTCAAGCGTTCCGCATTCACGTTTTTGCAAACACCCGTTGTTACACCATCCGTATCAGCATTGGGAAGTGTGTGCCTCTCTTCTGACACTGCATGCTTCTCTTCAACCTTTCCGACAGCACGCTTCAGCCATCGAACCATCTCCAACTGGTTGACAGGTACCCTGGCTTTTTCATCGGATCCATCGGTCGATACCATGCGCCGAACAATCGGGAGATACTTGATTTCTGACTCCGTTGTGGTTGGAATCAGCACGTTTGAGATTGATTTGCACAACGGGCACAAAAACTCTTTCTTCGTGACGTCAACAGCATTCAGTGCATGTCGATGATGCCCGCCAGTAATCGCGCGCTGGAACTGGGAAGTATGGTATGATTCCCAGCATTTGTGGTGTACCGAATGACCGCATAAACGCACATGCACGGGTATGTCCTCACCAACGTGCATCTCGTCCATGGGTGTGCTCAGGAAGTGGCCATGTGAGCCACCGTTCAACGGAGAAAAAGCAGGCGAGCACTGCGCAAAGCCAACATAGCACATAAAGCTATTTTCGGAGTTCACCGAGTGACACATTGCACATTCCACCACCGCCGCGTCGTCATTCATGGTGTCTTCGCTTGCATTCATGTCAACGTCACTGTCGTCGCCAGCATTGTCAGATGCATTGGGTGTATATTTTTCGCGTTCGCCATCTGTGCCAGACTCATCGTCACCAGCAGGACCATGCTCAGCGTCAGTTGCCATCGACTTCATTTGCTCAGCAAAAGCTGCCTGTCGCTGCTGCATCTGCTGTATTGCCCGCATTTGTGCTTCTTTTCGCCGTTGCGCTAAGGCCAACTTGCGTGCAGCTTCGTCGCGCGACTCTTGTTCCGTCACTTGATGTCGCTCTACCACACTTCGACACTCGGGGCTTATTCGGGACAACCGATGTAACAGCCAGTCGATGCCACGACCAATCTCGTGCTTCTGATCGCCGTCCAATTTTGTCATACTTGCACTACCACCGTGGCTGGACCAGGGATTCAGCTTCAACAGCAAGTGCAAAATAGCGCAACGTGGCCCCGCATCGGAGCACCACCTAGACTGTTCTCGCGGGATCCACTCAATAAAGTCGTTCGCGATGCGAGAAGCTCGTTCGAGCTCAAAACGTTCTGCGTCCGAGGCGGAGACCATCGTTTGAAAGTAACGCACGTCTTCCACGACATACAGCTGAAGCGTGAACAAGTGCACAGCTCTCGAAAGAACGCTCAGGCAGGTGTGAGCATCAGTTGTTGCACGCCACAAAGACTCGTACACTAATCGTCGGGCGTCTTCATGCAGAATCGAAACACGAGACAGCCGGAAACCCAGGGGACATGGCAAAAACATGTTGACCATCGGATAGTCCAGCCACGTCGAGTGGGTGTCGTTGGGACTACCGTCTACTTGCTCTTGCTCTCTTTTCTTGGACGAGCGGAGGCGGTGCTGAAACCAGTTCTCATGTGCTGCTTCATGTTGCTTGCGCGTCAGGTGTACAAAAGTCGGGGAATACTCTGCGAGCAGTTCTGGCTTCAATCGGTACAGAAATTTACCGCCGTTCGGTGCAGACGAATCTCCAGTGCCTGAGGTCGCTGAGAACCCTGCCTCGACACAAACCTCCTTCAAGATTTGATCGAGAATTGGGCCACCTGAAAAGTTGACCGGGAACAAGCTTTCCCGACTCAAGAAAAACTCGTTTGCAATTTTAGAGAGGTCACTATGAGCGCACGGTCCAACGCATAGACGCTGAACGATTTCTCGGCGCAGATAAGGAATCAAGCTTCGCACAGCATCACCATCTGCCACCTTCGGAGGTAATTCAGACGCAAGCTGTGATAACAGTGCCAGACACTCGGTCACCATCAGCTCTGCCTCTTTTGCATCGCTACTTTGTGCTGCTTCGTACCATTCTCGAACGCCGAAGCGCTCTGTGATTGATGCCATCACCCAATCGACACCCAGAAGCTGGAAACTAAACTGAAGCAACAACAAATCGAGATCACGAAATCGAGCACAGAACGGCGGTTCACCGTAGTTCATACTGTGGTTGATTACTGCCATGCCGTTGCGCACCCACAAGCCCGAGTGCACTTGAGCATCCCACACGATCGCTTGCAGCACAGGCTCAATCAGCTGCACTCGGTGCCAAAACCCGATGGGGCTATCGGCATCGTGAATCCACACGGATTCATCGTCCTGCAGTATGCTGCATTTCAGCATGGAAAGAAACATGTCCAAACCGTTTGCGGAATCACTGAGTACACGAATCAATTGTGACAGCGTGCGCTGAAGAGGAAAGTGACATGAAACTGCTATTTCAAGCTGATCTGCGCGAAGAGTGTCTCCGACCCGATAGTCCGGAGGGGGGAAATACTTGCCGGATGATGCAAGCCAAAAGTAAATCGCCTCCAGCAAAGGCTTTGCAAGCTTTGTGATCAAGAGTCGCGATGTCTCTGGAGAGCGTGCTACATCGGGCCCGCCAGCCGTCTTGAAAGCGTTCGATACGACCCACGAAGACACGTCAGATGTCGTCGATACAAACTCCACGGTCACAACCCACCCGCGCGATTCCATCTCGACGTGATCTCCGAAACGCCTCGTCTCTGAACATGCTCCTTGTATATAGGCAAGATAAAGTAAAAACCTAGCTAGACGAAAGCCGCCTTTTTTCAAGACAAAGCTTTCGGAGATACCCTCAATTTGCAACACATATCGCAAATCTAGCAAGCCCGACATGTAGCGGCGGCAAACAAAGACTGGCGACGTGACATCCAGCTCGAACCGACCGGTAAATTCTGTTTCAGGAGGCAGGCTCAAAAATGGCGACATCTCTCTCTGGTGCCTGATGTGGTAGCCCGCACGTTCAGCTTCGTGTGCCAGTTCGCTCACATCGACATCGCGTAACGTGGTGCCTTGTGAGCGCTGGATACCCATCGCGAACACATCCCAAAGATCAAGTTCTCGATTGTGGTCTGGATGCAGTAAGTGTACCAGGTTATCCCAGGTACCGTCGAATGCAACATCGATGAAATCCGTTTTCTCCTTCTTCCGCAACGTCTCAAGCACAGAGTTCGTCAGCACTTCCAAAAGGTCATACTCAGCAACCAGCTTCTTCACAAACGTTGCTCGGTTGAAAAACTGCACGCTGAACGCTAATATGGTAGCGGTCGAGCTGCCAACCCCAGCAACAAATTCTCGATATAGCTGGCGATACGACGACGTGAATGAAATTGCGAATGCTTGCTTGAAAACAGGGTCGGCCAGGAGAGCCATCAGCAAGCTATGAAGAGCGTCGCTCTCTGTTTTGGGCAAAAATGAGTCAGCCATGATCACAGCCCGGAGCATCGAAAAATCGCTTCCTTCATCGACTTCCATGCTGCTGTCATCACGTTCAAGGCTTTCTACTGCGCACATCTGTACCCCAACCAAACCATAGCGTTAAACGATTGCACCAGCGAGCGTCGGTAAATGCTCTGTGCTGCAAAGATTGGTGCTACGTCGTACCTTCTCGCAAATCAGGCGGCAAAAGCCGTCCGAAAGGTTTGCTAACGAAGCAAGCCATTGGATCAACGAGTTGATCACCGGTGCTCTCGCTTTGTATTCGCACGAGACAATAGATGTCACAATCCTGTGCTTATGCAGCGACGCAGCGAGCTCGAGAACGTCATCGCGAGATGCCTTCGATCGCACGGTGCTCTGTTTTTGCGACGACGTTTCACTAACAATTTTAAGCATTTGGTACTGCTCGCACATCGACACATAAAAGAACAAGCACCATTAGGCAACTATCATCACACGACTCGGTACATACTTCTCAGCGTACAGCAATTGCCGGGTGAGCCTTGTTCAGTGCCGTCGCGAATTCCTGCGACGTCTGCAACTCGTTGTAGTGCACAATAACTGAATACCGTCGTTCCGGCGGGTCCTGTTCCAGCTTATCCCGCACCACCTTCAGGTCCTCTGCATCAATGATCGAGCCAAAACGAGCCTCTTTAATTGCATCCAGCACCAGCTGCATCACTTCGTCAATACATTCGCGCGACTTGAGCAATAGATCCGGCGGTAGGAAACTCAACGGATCGGCATCTTGCGCCCCCTACAGAAACAGCACACAACAATGAGTAACACTCTACGCACCATCACTGCCCATCCAGCACGCGATGGATGAAAACGACACCCTACATACCCGATGTCGAGTGCAAAAGCCTTCGGGCGCCCACGCCTCTGTATCGCCGCAGTCACAGCAGCCCCCACTGTGCGTGTAGTAGAAAAACACCTCGTGGTGCTCGTGGTCGCTCGAGATGAAGCAATCGTTGCACATCACACACGTCTCATCCACCTACAGTTGCACCGCGTACCACACCACGACATGTACCCACATGTACCCATATGTACCCATATCTGTCAGCCATACCAAGTCCCCGTTCACCCGCTGACGGTCCGTACCTGACACACGCGGCAGTTCCACGCAATGTCTCCCGGTTTGAACTCGTACGCGCACATGCGCTTGGGCAGTTTCGCGAGCGCGTCGCGACTCGGCGCGTCCACGACGCACATCTGCAGCGCCTGCAGCAGCCGCTGCTCCTCGGGCGCGTGCTCCTTCTCGCCCCACGACGCGCGCGTCTGCATCTCGTGCAGCAGCGCGCGCACTCTGTGCCGCGGACTGCGACGGAGTGCCGCGTCGGCCGCGCGCTGCGTCGTGGGCGGCGGTCGCGACTGAGGGTCCGCTGCGCTCTTCTTTGCTACGCGCGCAAACAGATCCATCGGGCGGCGCACTCGCTCAGTCACTCGCTGTCTCTCTCTCTCTCTCTCTCTGTGTCGCCTCCTGGCGGGCAGTGAAGAAGCGGACGGAGAACACGAGGCGAAAGAAACGACTTTTTTGCTAATTTGTGGGTATATCGATTGGATCTTTTTTGCGTGGGCGGCTTTTTTTGCCTGCAGGGCGCAAGTGGCTCGTGTTTCGGGATGTTTTCGCGCTTGTTTTGCGCTTTTGCTTTTTTTGGTCGCGTTTTTGGTCGCTTTTTTGTGTGTGTGTGTGTGTGTGGAAGCGCTGTCGTCCCAAGCGTCGTTCGGTCTGCCACAGTGGCGTCGGCGGTAGTAAAGGCGCGCGAGCGTTTGGGTCACTATTCGAAGGGCATGGCGTCCCGGATACGGGACCTCGTGTTCGTGTTTGCATTAGGGACGCGTGCGGTTGACTGGTCGGTTGTGGTGCGCTATTTGCTTGCGCTACCGTGCGATTGACTTGACTGGTTTACCTCAAACTAGTCGAAGGTGCCGATCGAGCGCTCGATAGAGTCCGCACCACCAGCTCGAGCGTGTCCGACCGACGCTCTGTCGGTACCCTTTGGTTTTCGACCGAGCAATTCCTGGACTCGTCAAATAGAGTCCTCGCAGTCTCTATCTAATTACCGTCGCATGGCTGGCACCTTGAACTTGGGCAACAGCCGGTGATGGCGCTAGCTCGACCCACTCTATCTCCACCACCACAGAGGCCATCATTGCACACCGAGTGCGTCGTCAGTCACACTGCGCTATACAGCAGCGGTGGACATCTGTCTGCCCCTTTGCACATCGGTTTGTGCTTTTCCGTTGAAAACAGCTCCGGTGAAGAAGGAACGAAATGTGCCGTCGCATCAGTTGCATAATGAAACGAGCATTAAAACGCTGGTGGATAGATCCTCGACTTGAGTGCATCCTGTCGCCTACTTACGACCGCTTGCGTTGGTGACAAAAGGAGCACACACTCGTTTGCATAAGGCAAATACGATAGAGACCTCGTTGTAGTAGTGTCCCGACTGACGTTGCTACAGTTCCCGTCTTCGTCGTTACCGTAATCCTTTGTCCCTCACGTAAGCAGTCGTGTCCACTCAGACCTTCGCAGTTTCGTATGCAAACAATGTGCCGGAGCTTCAATGCCTCGCGCATTTCTTCCCACACTATGGCCATTGCTACCCGTATGGCACACTGTCCTGAAAGCTCAAGTACGGGTCAATGTGGCACTATTCTGCCCATCTGCACGCTTTCTCGGCATTGTGTGTATCGTAAATATCTCAAAGTTCGTACCGAGTGCGAATACAGATACAAAGTGTCAGCACGTCGAACGCCAGTACACTCACTCGCCTGACGTGTTGACATGTGCCGGGGAACGATTTACATACAGAGAAGGAGTCGTTTTGACATGTTACAGGCTTAGCGGAAGAAACGACATCAAGTTATTGTGCAGCCCCTATAGCGGTAATGGGCCATCGGTCCATCGCTTTGTCGCTCAACACAACAGAGTTAGCGGCTGGTCAACCGCATACCCAGAAGGTGCTGCCTTTTCGATCTGCAACGACTTGGCAGCGAACTTTTCGCGTATGCGTTGTGCCACACAGGTACTAATGGACCGAGACAACTTCTCCTCGTCGAACTTGTGTGCGTGATTGATTCGCACAAGTACCTATTGCCGAACAAGGACGTACGAATGGCACTGAGCGGCAACGATACGATTTCTACGCCAGAAGATTGCGTTGAAACTTGTACACTATGACGGGTTGTTATAGACTCGTGTTGACGGTGAACTACTCACCACTTGGCCAGGAAACAAACAAAACATCGGTGCTCATGATCTGCGCTGCTCATGATCTGCGCTGCTCATATTGTATGGACCACTGCTACTCGTATTCGTGTAAGTGCCAACGTTTGGCAAGGCACCACCTCGTGTATGTACTTGGAGTGGCAGAAACACAGCCATTACATCAACATACAATACTTCATTGTAGCATCTGTCCAGCTTATCTATCACTAATCTCCTGCCGTCGTGCTTGTCAATACGTCCCGGTTCCACTTGGAACCAACTACTGCCTGCCCCACTCGCTTGTCGAGCACGCAATGACGTCGGTACTAATACTTCATTCGTATTGTCCACATAAGTTGCAAGCAATCAATCATACTTCTCCACGAACGGCGTCGGGAACGAAAACTTGTCGTTGCAGTCCAGCTCGGATGCTCTCTCCGAGGCAGTCGTGGAACCACCCGTTCCTCGATACGACTTGCTTCGCTCTGTTGGCAAACGAATCTCCATCTCGGCTACGCGGGTCATCGTCGTCGTTAGCAGCAACATGGCCTCGTTGTACTGCCTCTCTTGGTCGGCCACACGGGTCATGAGGATCTTGTTGCACTCTTCCAACGTACCCACTCGGTGCTGTAGCGCACCGACATCCGCAGCCGGGTGGTCGCTGTCTGTAAGACTCACTGTCGTGTCACTTACGGAAGTGTTCGTGCCGTGCGAGCGACTAGAGCCCGGTGTCCAGTTGGGCCGTGCGCCAACCGTAGTAGTGCTGTACCGCAAGTTCATCTGCGGACCAGGAACATTCGAGGGACGACCCATCATTGACTGGGTAGACTCAGCACGTGTTGTGCGGGTACTGTTCAGTCGAGAGCCAAGCAAATTGCTCGGCCGGAAGTTGTTGCACAGCAAACTGTTGTTGCTGATCGTATCCATTGCTTCCGGATTCGTCGAAGGGGCAGACGCAGTATCGATGCGCAGATTCGGATCTTTTCGGTCCGGTAACGGACCCGAGCTGGAAACATGACTGCCGGACGCGCGTGCTGCTCGAGCACCACCAGTCGATTGAGCGATTGCCGGTCCATTTCGATGGATGCGATAGCAGTCACCGCATACCGAGCGCTTTTTCGCGTGCTCGGGCAGCATGACTTTGCCCGCCACGTGCTTTTTGCACAGGTAGATGAAGCATCCCTTGCACTGGTACTTCTTGCGGAACATGGAGAACTTTTTGTAGCACACGCCGCATACACCAGCGTTGTGGCAAGGCTCATAAATTGGTCGAGTGTTGTCGACAGCCGCACAGACCGGCGCGTGTGGGACTTCACGCGCACTGACCGACCGCACAAGAACCTGTGCAGGCACGTCTTCAGTCTGCGTTGGCTGCGCAGTCAGAGTTGTAGCCAGCGCGTTCTCGGGTCCCAATGCCTCGGGAGAAGCTCTAGCTTTTCGAGGAAGTGTCGACGGCCGTGGCGCATTCCGCTGCGACTGCACGAGTGCCCCGTCCACAAAGCTCAGGGTCGTGACCATGTTTTGACTGTTCTCAAACGGGTTTTGCATGGCACTGAGATCAAACGAAGCGCCAATGGGATTCGACTGCAGCAACGACGCGTTCGGGCTGTTCATCGACGGCGGATGCAGCATGCTCTCGCGCAGCATCTGGCTCTGCATTTCAATGTCGCGCTTGACGTTTTCATAGTCGAACGCTTCGTCGTCGTCTTCACTGAGGTCCAAGTAGTCCTGCTCTGCGCGCTCGAGCATCGCCAAGTCTTTCTGCGGCAACTGCATCTCCCTAGCGAGCTGAATCACTGTCTTGCCAGCCGGCGTCTCCATCATCAACGAACTCGGCCGTGCCTGCACCAGCAGCCGCAGTGTTTCGAGTGGCGCGCGCGCCTTCACTGCAATATGGATCGGCAGGTACTGTGCATTGTTCTTCGTTATCACAGCCTCGGGGAACGCCGCGAGCAGCGTCTGCACGGCTTTGGTCGGCGTGTCGTCTTCCGTACAGGCCCAGTGCAGCGGCAGCATCCCATGGTGGTCCTTGTGTCGCGCCAGCTGCGGGTCGGCCGTCACGCGCTCGAGCAGCGACGTCCAGCGACCCGTCTCGGCCAGCCGAATGCCTTCTTTAAAGTGCGGTCGCGAGCTGCGGTCGACGCCGAGCGAGTCGGCGCGCAACGACCGACGCGGCATATCCATGAGCTTCTTGCTGTACGCACTCGCGTAGTCGTGGTCCGCGCTGCTGCAGCCCGTACTGGAGCAACTGCTGCCATCACTTGTGCTTGTGGCAGTAGCAGTAGCAGTAGTAGTACTACTAGTACTACTACTGCTATTGCTTGTGGTAGTGGGCTCGGGCGAGGCGGTGGCTGCGGCAGGCGCTTCAGGGCGCACCTCTGGCATGATCGGTCTCTGGCTGCTCCTGCTCCGCGCCTGCAGCTGCTGCGAAACAGACAGACGAGTGCGCTGCGGCCTTTTCCAGTTGTGAAGCGCTCTGGTGTCGAGTGTGTCGTGTGCTCGTCGGCGCGGACGCGAGCAGAGTTCGGCCGCTCATCCTGCGGTACTACGCTGGGCGCGAAGAGCTACGGTAGCAGGTTGGAGAGGGTATGACGGATGACGGGTTGCTGTCGCTTCGAGGATGCATCGCGCCGATAGGTTATAGAGCGCGTGGGGACGGGTCGAGATGCTCGATGCGAGGATGTGCACTGGGTCGCGCCAGACGGCGCTAGCCCATCACCGTGGCTTACAATCGGACGACATCGGACCAGCATCTCGTCCTCTTTTGGTCCAGTGGTTATAGCAGTAGTTGTTGTCCTACTGCTGCTACTACAACAACAACTACTACTATTACTACTACTACTACGACTACGACTACTACGACTACGACTACGACTACGACTACGACTACTACTACTGCTACTACGACTACGACTACACTGGTCGACTGGTTGTGGCAGAATACCCAAACGTCTCTCCTGACCAATGTGTCCCTTGTCCGCAGGCGGAAGTCTATCCTGCCAACTGGCGACCGAATCCTTTCGTGTTCATTCATTACCAACTAACTGAACTGGCCAAGTCGCTCGGGCTGCTACTGCTGCAATGCACTTGTCCGATTCACGAGTCTTTTCCGTGCGCAAGGCATCAAATTGTTGGTCCCATCTCGCCCCAACGATCGACGACCGTGTGGCGTTGTCGTCAACGAGAGAACGCCCGCCCGCTCTCTTCGGGCCCAATGACAATCACGTGAGTGGTTCCTCGTCGTCGGCGTTTCCTTGCGGCGGCTATCCCCCGCCGTGCTGCACAAAGCATTGACAATGCAGTCGACCCGCTGCACTCGTTGTGCAGCAGTCAGTGTCCCCTCACTGACTTGATCGACGATTCCTTGAAGACGGACTGTCTTTGTTCATACCGACTGTGTCATGTCAGACACGGAGGTCAGAGTCGCCCAGTCGAACGTCAACATCTGATGTGCCATCGGACTGACTGTCAGTCTCCCGTTGTCGACCTGTCGAAGATACGATCGACACGTTGTGTGTTGACCGAACAACCAACGGCAGATATGCAGCGTAGCAGGATATCGTGCGTGTTAGCGGTATCGTACCCTTTCGCGCGCCAGATGGAGGACAGTATGCGGCCATACCGTGTGGGTGCGTTTCGTGATACGCATATGGTTATGCTGTTTGTGTTTCAATTGCTTTGCCGGTGTGACAGACAGACAGACAATCAAGTGAGTTATGTTGAATTGGTGTAACTTGTTGCATTAGTATCAGAATATCGCATTCCAGCAGCTGGCAATGACCTCCGTGGGCTTTTCGGAGATGTGCTCACGCCTTGCAATATTACATTGATTGCGCTTCTCAGTGTCTGCATCATGAACATCGCTCATTGCACAAGCTCTTCCTTGGCACACATTCCAGTGAGTGCAGAGCCGGTGGATGTGGATTGCACGATAAGCCCTACAACCGACTTATTGCTGGTCGAAGCAACGGCACGCTAGTCATTACAAACATATGCCTCTACGCAAAACGTTATCCGCGCGCTCAATCCGTCGTTCACCTCTGTCATAACACTTCCTCTCGCACTGTTCACTTCTTCTCGCTCTCTTCACGTCCTCAAGACCTGACCATTCGCTATGACCTGCATCAGGTGCCTATTTTTCAGGCCGTATGTAAGAACCGACGATCAACTTCAGGATATGAGACCGCTCTAACAACTACATTGGCACGGCGAGGTGGAGAAATCCGCTATTTGCAATCGAATAGATCACCCTTTACAGTACGCTATCGATCGATTAGATGCGCTTTTCAGTCGGACCACCATGGTGACACCACCGTCAGAGGCTTCGTGCCGCGACCCTGTCGACGCTACAGAGCTCGACGTGGCCGTTGCAACTCCGCCTGCATCTCCTCCCATGACATCCACACCTCAACGAAGCAGATCAGGTCAGCAACCGCGGCGCTTGAGACGTGAGCGCCACAAGAAGGAACGCTATGCGCTACTCCACGCGATGACTGCAGGTACCGAACGAGATTAGAGCACGTTATACAAACATGGACTAACCGTAACTTACAACGTCTCTATCCCAATAGAGCAGCGCTATGCTCACCTGAACCAAGAGACCATCGAGAAACACGAGACCCAGCAGCGTCTCGAACGAGCGGCTGCTTCAGACAGTTCCAGTCAGCGCATTGCCATTGATTTGAGCTTCGACAGCCTCATGAACGAGAAGGAGCTTCGCAGTTTGGCCAAACAGCTGAAACTCTGTTACGGTGCTGTAAAAAAGATGCCAGACCCGTTTCAGCTGATCTTTTGCAATCCCAGCGAGCAATTAGAGCACTCGTTGGACCGCTTTGGCGCCAGCCACTGGCATGTTCAGTGGCGACGCAATGGTAACAGTATTACCGAACACTTTCAGGCGGACCAACTCGTGTATTTATCGCCGGATTCGCCACATGTGCTGGACAAGATCGATCCTGAGAAGGTATACGTAATTGGTGGTCTTGTGGACAAATCGCGCAAAAAGGTGCGCAGATTGCCATGAGAAGTGAGTCAAAGTAGTGTGTCGACACGTGCACAAAGTTGATGCTACTGTCGGTGTGTGTGTGTGTGCGTTTGCAGGGAGCAACGCTTGATGCTGCCGTCCACGCTGGTGTCCCGACAGTTCGACTGCCGATTCAGGAGAATGTTCCAGAGCGACTGGACCATATTCTGAATGTGAACACGGTAGTCGACGTGCTGATTGTCAGTCGCGAGATTGACGATTGGTCACGAGTACTGGAGCTTGCGCTGCCACAGGTACGCGATGCATGAGTGTGTGTGTGATTCAGAGCTCGAGGATGACGGCGGCTATCTTGTTACAGCGTAAGCGAAGCCAAGTGGGGCGGAAAGCTCTGCGACGTCGGCAGAAGCAGCAAATGCTATTTTCAGCAGCGTCAAAGTCAGGTCAAGCAAAGCAAGTCGTTTCTGGCCGGCATGTAGGAAACAAGACGGAGCTGGATGACGGTGTACCAGAAAGGCCGGGAGGAGAAGTGTCTCCGACAGAGAGTTTGGACCTGTGGCTATGGGATGCAGCAGCATGACAACCAGGTTGAGAAGTCGCTACGTGCGATTGATCACCACGGGCTTTGACCGCAGAGGTGTCGAGCTGGTGGCAAGAAAGAAGCTGTTCTGCTTATTGACTTGCGCTCTTCCTGCAATCAGAATGTACGAAAGGTGGCGAAGGCATATCAACTGCCCTGTCATCGAAGCATATGCCACTCGCTGTGTTACACATCTCATAAACGAAAGCCGAAGAAGCGATCCAATACCCCACTCGGTGAGCACTTGAGAGATCTGTTGGTCAATCGAGTATCTATTCATCGACTCTTGTGGCTGTAGCTCGCACACCGTATGCAAACTCCAATACAAAGCTCAACAACCTGTCGTCATGATCCACCACCAGCGCATGAAGATCTGCATGGCACACACAAACTCATTCCACATCCATCCAACGGTCAACGCGGCTTCATTTTTCTTATGCACTTGTTCGCTAGCAATCGACCACACGTCGCGGGTAGCGGTGCGAACAACTCGCGCTGCATTGGAAACTGAGACACTGCAGTCCCACGCAGACACACGAGCAATGTCCATCGCACGCTCCCCCTTCTTCTGCTTGGCCATGGACGGCAGGTGGTATCCAATCACAGCTTTTACTTACACCTTGTTCATCGACGCCACATCCACCGACTGCACATAGTCCTCAAAGCTCTGGATCGCGTCGGTAATGTCATCCAGCAGCACCATGTCGTCAATAATGATGCACTGCACCAGTAGCTTCTTGATGCCAAAGGCCACAGGCACCAACTTGTGGCCCTCGCCCCACGTCAAGCCTTCCACTGGGAGGGCCTTGATCTTTGCAGCCAGCTCTTCCAGGTCCGTCTCGGCCTCCCACGGCTTCACCTCAATCACCACCTGCGAGCGCTCCACGGGCTTCTTCTTCTCCTTCTTGGCACCTTTCGCCGCCTCGGCGCGCTTCGCCGCCAGCGCTTTCGTCGCCTCGTCGTCCTCGTCGTCGTCGTCCCCAAAGAGGTCGTCGTCCTCATCGTCTTCTTCCTCCTCTTTGTCGGCCTTCTTGACCGCCTTTGCAGCACCAGCAGACGGACCGCTCTGCGCCGGCTTCAGGATCGAGCGCAGGCCCAACTTGGCCGCCGTGTGCACGTACCAACGGTACACATTCGCATACTTGGCTGGGTCTGGCACGCTCGAGAACTGCTGGAACAGCGCGGCATCGGCCGAGCTGAACTGGAAACCCTCAATGTAGCTGCGGTTCGTGAGGAACCCATTGAGCTTCTTCAGGCCGGCGTCCTGGTCCAAGTTGTCGAACGTGAGGCCCATTGTTGCACGAGAGGGAGAAAGAGAGCTGTGGCCGGTGCCACGCGTGACACGGGTTCGATCATTGGCTGGCCAGGAGCGCAGCTGGAAAGAGCTCCTCGATTATACATGCACCTGTTGGCTGCATACTGAAAGCCAGTGTGCGGATGTGACGTGGCACGAGCGGTTTCGGGCGCGTGCCCACTTTGCGGACGGTTACGTCGGACAAGCTACTGTCAACATGAACTTCAACCAGTGCAACATGGACCCAGCAAGATCGACCGCCTCGGTCATGCATTACATGTCAGCAACTGCGTACTTGTACGCTTCTTCGCTCACTGCTGCGTGTGCATTCTGCCGCATCATGATCTTCTCTTCCCAGTTGGTACCTCGCACAACACCGTCCCAGCGGTAGCCCGGCACGATCCCAAAGCGGTTCGGCGGAGCAGGTGGACCTGCGTACTTTGGCTTGGCCTGAGTCGCCTTCTTCTTACCTCGTTTGCTTTTCGCTGCGTTCGTGGTCTTGTCTGCGTCCAGCGCATTCTCCTGGAAAAGCTTACTATGCATGGGATCGAAGGCGCGCACCCGTCCTCGACGCTTGCGCTCGAGCTCTTCGTCGTCTTCGTGGCGAGCAAATGGAGCACTCTTCATCTGCTCAATCAGCTCCTGCTGCGACTTGCGCTCGCGCTTCTGTACTTCACCTGTGCCCCATTCATACTCTTCACGCTCCTTGCGCTTGCGTTTGCCATCCAAGACTTCCTGTTGCCGAACGAGCTCGTTCAGCATGTCCAGTTTGCGACCGCGCTTGTCGCGGTATACCGTCTCAGCGTTCGCACCCATCTCGGAGGCATCAGCACCATGCAGGCCGTCCTTCAGCTTTGCCGCAACCTCACGTTGGCGATCGAATTCCGCAGCAGTGAACAGCCCAGCTCGCTTCACTTCCTTATCGTCAAGACGCGTAGCTTTCGACTCCTTCGTTTCTTTCGCATGCCTTGTATCTTCGCGCGATACGCTCTTGACATCACCATCGAGCGCAGGTGGTGCGATGATATCCGTGCGCGAACCCATACGACCATCTTGCTTGTCGGGCAACCCTTTCTCCTTTGCAGCTGCTGACTCATGCTGTGGAGATCGACGCTTTGCACTCCCCGAGCGTGATCGGGAGCGATGTACAGACGACGAGCGGTGCCTCCTGTTTCGTTCATGCAAGTCTCGCTCCTTTGACCTTTTGGGCGAGCGTGCTTTACGAATGGACGGAGAGCGACTGCTGCGATGATGGCGTGCACGTTGCATTGGACTACGGCTTCGACGTCTTCTCCTTACAGGAGAAACATCTGCACTTCGGTCCCGGTTCCTGTCACGTTTACGGTCACGGTCGCTGCCACGGCCTCGACTTCTGCTCCGGTTGTGGCCACGACTTCGGCCTCGACTGCAGCTTCTGCTTCGACTACTAGCAGCTTTGTTGTTGTGGCGCTTGCTGGTAGCGTCGTTATTGCTGCACGCTGAAGGAGACCGCCTCTCTTTTCGACTACGGCGAGGAGGAATGTCTCGGCCAAGAGAATCGACGCGACGCTGGCGGTCAAGTGCAGCAGGCGACGAAGACGGTCCGTGTTGACGCTTTTGGTCCTCCTGCTTCGATCCGTTAGTCATGTGATGCGATTCCATCGAGGAGGCGTCTTGCGTCTTCTTGACGTCAGGACCTCGAGCACTCGAAGATCCAGCACCGTTTTCATTATCATCATCTCGACTATGCTGCAGCGACTTTGTCTTCTCCCTGCCTCGACGCGGCGGTGAAGCGTCTTCATTTCGCTTTACCCGCGCAGGTCGTCTAGGTGGCGAAGCATCTTCATTCCGCTTTACCCGCGCAGGTCGTCTAGGTGGCGAAGCATCTTCACTCCGTTCCTTACCCCTTTGAGGCTGCTGCTCCCGCCCCAGTCGCTTCGGTAGCACGGTATCCTCTCCGCTCTCGTCGGAGCAAGCTCCTGTCTGCCTCGTAGACGGCTGGCAATCATCTTTCCAGCCATTTTGTATCGACACATCGTCTGTGTTCTTTGGCTTTCGCACCGACGAGACTCCATCGTCGCTTTCTCTACTCCCGTGACATCCTTCGACTCCTTTTTTACGAGGCGGGGACAAATCCTCATCGTCCAGCGACTTCTGCGTCGTCTTCTTGCCCTGCAACTCGTCCAAGTACTTGTCCGAGTCCACGTAGACCGGCAGGTCCTGAGCATCCACGCGCTCGTCCTCTCCGTCCACCGTCACGACCAACGGCAGCTCATCTTCGGCTGCATCGAGCTCCCACTTCCTCTCAATGGTCTCCTGAGGCGGCGCCGACAGCTCCCACGCGTCGTCGGCGTCCACAACGTGCGTGCCCAACGGCGCACTTTTGGTCCTTTTGCTCTTTTTCTTCTTCGTCTTCGTCTTCTTTGTCTTCTCCTTCGCCACAGCGTCTACGCCAAAGCACGAAACGATACACATGAGATAGGTGAGTGTCTTGGCTACATATTGGTGCATCTTGGAGGCACCAACGACGCGTACCGCCGCCGCTACTACTGGACATGTAGCGCTGCAAGTACTCGAGCTTTGACGTCATGTAAGTGTCTGTCCCGGTGTCAAGTATCAATTTAGAGAGATATCGCCACTCGTGTCGCAGCAAAAAAAGAGTACTGGGGCCAAATTCTGCGCAAGCATATGGGTGTGTACTATATTCTCGGAAAGAGGTTATGGCTTCAACAGGGCACAAAGCACGAACGACATGAGCGAACCTGCTGTAAGCCCCACCGATAGCATGAAAAAGACGATACTGCCGCCCAGTTCCTTCTCTGCGTTCTTGTGGAACAAACGCGGGTACTCCATAAACGCCAATGTACACAGCAGTCCGTTCGTGTAGGCGCAACTGGCGATGAACAGCAGAGCCAGCACGTCACTCTGGAAGATTACTGTCGTGACCACTTGATGCGACTTGTTCTGCAGGTTGCAGAGCATCAAAAGCGGGACAAAGAGCGCTCGCGCAATGCTCGCGAGCAAGAGCTTCTTCTGGCCGAGCTCGGGCCACCAGGACGCCGACAGCCGCGCGACAAAGTCCGACGAGTTGAACAATATCAACGTGAACGGCGTGAACAACTTGGCGTCAAAGAGACTGTGCTTCGGGTGCACCGGCTTGATCGCCGACGTGACACCAGGGAAGACACTGAGCGTCACGAGAAAGATACTGAACGTCGCCGCCGCGTACAAGCGGATCTTGTAGGCAATGTGCAGCATGTCGACCTTTGGGCTCGTGGCTGCTTCGCCCAGCAGTCGTTCCCGTGGAGACGCATCGAACGTGTCAATTGTCTCGGCTTCACTCAAAGCTGCGTCC
Source organism: Hyaloperonospora brassicae (assembly GCA_947650285.1). NCBI lineage: Eukaryota > Oomycota > Peronosporomycetes > Peronosporales > Peronosporaceae > Hyaloperonospora > Hyaloperonospora brassicae. The sequence continues at coordinate 76,023 of CANTFL010001018.1, read as the reverse complement.
TCGTTGTCGTCTTTCACCGATGGACTGGAACACTCTGCCCGCTGGTAGTGACGGAACAAGTGCATGCGCGTGAGTGCAGCAAACGACAGCAGACAGAGCACCAGCGTGAGAAACACGAGCGCAAAGTACGTGAACGCGCTCAGGTCGGCACTTGCGTGCAAGTCGCGCCCCGAAGCGACGTCCCTATCGCCTCCTGCCCACAGAATGACGAAATTCGACAGCGACACTGCCAATCCAGCAAAACTCTGACCGCTTACGACCGCCTGAGTGTACCGAGCTGGAAACGTCGCGACAATGCGAAGCAGTCCTTCTTGCATCAGTGTTGAAGCACAGGCGACGAGCAAAATGCTAATCACAGTCATATGAAAGAACGAGTACCCTGCAACAGCAGAGCCACCACACGAGCAGAAAACCAACGTAAAAAGAGTCAGTATCAAGTGGGTTCATCACTGTCGTTGGTTCGGTGCACCCGGACCTTGGAATTCCGGCATGCGCGTCCAGGCGCAGTGCATGGACATGACGCCCATGATAACCACCAGAGCGAAGAAGACCGTGTGCACGGCACTCGTCATGCGCTCGGCAATCACCGCCGTGCGCACGAGCATCGTCATGAGCGTACTCACGTTGAAGGCCATACTGAACCAATTGAGGAACGAGTCTTCGTACGTGGTACCCGATAGCCGGTGCTGGAAATAGCTCTGCGCCGTGATGAACACGTTCCATGGCAGCGACGAGCCAATGCCAATGAAGAAGAAAACGATCAACACGACTGTTGCAAAGCGCTCGCGCATGTTGGCGATTCGAGCGCGTCAAGTCTGACTCACTGACTGACTAGTAACGGAATGCCGACGAGGGAATCGCTATCTTCTGATCTCGTTTTCAGACGTCTTTTTCTGGAATCGGTTTTGGAGCTCTTCGAATGGGTTGTGGGGATTCCAAGTCGCTTGTGGCGAGAGGGGTATCATATTTGAGGGTCTTTGCCTTTGCTCGTTCGATAGGTTTAATGCGCCTGTGACTGGATCGGTACGTGTTTCGTCGTACTTGATTGGACGAAATACATACGATCTTTCACGCGCTCAGTCTGCCACTGATGACTTGACAGACCGTCTCGTCTGTCTTCAACTGTCCGACACTTCAATGTCAGGTGAGGTGCGAGCAGTCGGTCACTATATATTGGACAATACAACAGTAGCTACGAATGGTACCGAATACGTCGAGGCCGATACCACTCGTGTTGGGCTGTTAAGCTGTGTCTCGACCTAAGGGGATCGACTATCAAAGTTGGCCTTTACATAGGCACAGGACGTCTCCTGCAAGTGCAGATGATCTCGAGTATGATTGAGTTGTTTTGATGCAGCTGTTGAACGTTGTAAAGACGTTCACGCGTTGCAGTGCTGTTGACGATAGTCTGCTACTGAGGCCGAACCGTTACGTGGGAACAAAGCAAGAGCGGAGATGACGGACCAAACGAGAACAAAGGGCAGACGTGCGATAGCACGCGCTGCTCGCATTCGAGTTCTTGGTGACTGAGCCACCGCCTATCGTCGCCAAACACATTGCTCAGTCGTCTCGTGTCGTGCCGTGTAAAGTCAATGCGGGCACTGGTCTCTCGGGAAGTGCTTGTCGAGCTTTTCAATACGAAGTCCTCTTCAATAATGGCGCAGATCAAACAAAGACAAAAGGGCACAGAACAGACAGACAGACAGACAGACAGACAGACAGACAGACAGACGGCTTTCTCTGCCATAAACGTCTCGCCCTCCACAAGTCGTTGTTCCCTTCAGCGCTTCGTCGCTCGTTGAAACCGATCGCGTCCCACCTATCGACTCTGACAGGATCAACAACACCCCACCAACCTCTCCAATACCAGTCCACCGACCGTTTCGAAACATGGCAACGTCCTCGAGCCCACCAGTGGCTCCAGCGCTGCCCAATGGCCACAGAGGGAGCGACGCCGCGTCGGACCTTCAGCCCACAGTGGCCGACTTTGTCGTGGACAAGCGGCCGAGTCCGTTCCTGAAGCTCACAATGAGTCGCCGCGTGAAGGACGAGACGATCGCACCGCCTCAGCTCGTGCCGTTTGTGCTCCAGTTGCTCCGTACCCCAATCGCGGCATCGCCCACAAGGGATAACTTCATGGACACGAACGCGGCCACTGCCACTGCCGTCGTCAGCCGCGTGCTCTATGGCAGTGGGTCGCGTCGTACTGTACTACTGGAGCTCGAGGACGTGGCCACTGCCACAAAGTTGCGGGCGCTGCTTCATGCAAAGCCCTGTGAGCTGCTGCAACAGCGTTTAATGTACGCGGAGTTTGCAATGCTGCGGACGGCGCAAGAAGCGCGGGACCGCCTCGAGAGGGTGTGCAATGTGCAACTGGACGATGGGCTCCCGGGGCTACGGGTTCCAGGACTGCGACTAGCGGTCGAGTTCATCGCGAGCGCAGAGGAAGCGGCGTGTGTGGAGTACTTTGATCGAGACGATAAGGTGCACTGGGCAAAGACGATTCGAGCGAGGCAAGTGCAGCACTTTGGCTACGAGTTTCAGTACGACACGAGGCGGTGTGACCCGACAAAGCCAATGGCCGATCCAATTCCGTCAGTGCTGCAGCCGATTGTGGCAAAGATCGCCGCGTGTGGGATCATGGACGGGGAAACGCCCGACCAGATTACGGTGAACGAGTACCTGCCGGGACAGGGCATTGCTTTCCACACGGATACGCACTCAGCGTTCACGACAACGATTGCAACGCTCAGTCTTGCAAGTCAAGTGGTCATGGACTTTCGATGCCCGGCCAGCGATCAGAACGAAGGTGTGGTCTTGCCAGCTCGGTCCATGGCCGTGATGAGCGAAGCCAGTCGCTACGACTGGGAACATGCCATTGTGCCGCGTCTGTTTGATGTCATTGATGGGAAGCAGGTGGCCCGCCAGCGACGACTGAGCATCACGTTCCGTAAGATTCGCTCAGGACCGTGCAAGTGTCCGTTTCCATCACAGTGCGATACGCCGAGACGGGAGGGACTGGATCAACAGGAGCAAACGACTCGGACAAAAGGTCTTACGAGCTTGGCACCTACTGCGCTGGAGCAGCAGTACGTGCACGAGTTCTACGAGACCGTAGCAGCGCACTTCAGCAGCACCCGGCACAGCCCCTGGCCGAAAGTCGGTCGGTTCGTAGCATCCCTACCAAGCGGCTCAATGATTGCCGACGTTGGCTGCGGAAATGGAAAGTACATGAAGTGCGTCGATCCGTCGCAGAGTTTCGTTGTCGGTGGCGATCGCAGTTCGCGTCTCGTGGATATTTGTCGCGGTCGAGGTCTTGAAGCGATAGTGTGTGACGCACTGGCTGTTCCGCTGCGGTCCAACTCGTGCGATGCTGCCCTATCAATTGCAGTCCTCCATCACCTCAGCACGCTGGACCACCGACTCGCGGCAGTGAAAGAGCTGCTTCGCATTGTCCGTGTGAATGGACAAGCGATCATTTACGCATGGGCACATGAGCAGATGAAGGGCTCTCGTCGCCGTTTTGACGAAGGTCGACAAGACTTCATGGTTCCTTGGAATCTCGACAAGCGTTTTGCAGGTACTGCTCAAGCAGATCCAAGAGCCACAACGAACGCGGAGACAAGTGATGAGGCTGCGGATATCGAGACACATTGTGCAGAAGACAGTGATACACTGAATGGCAGCGACATCGATCGAGACGTCGTTGCAACGAAAGAAGACCGCGTAGTCCAGCGTTATTGTCACATGTTCAAGCAAGGGGAATTAGAAACCTTGGTGGAGCTTGCGGGCAATGCCGAAGTACAGTCGAGCTACTACGATGAGTCCAACTGGGCTGTCGTGATTCGACGCGTTTGCTAGTCCGTCATCCACTCTGCCATCCTCGACAAAGCAGTCGAGCAAGTGCGACTGGCGTTGGGACTACACTCGGCAGGCCGTGACATCAGCATCAGCCCAAGCGCCTCCCATTTCACATGTCCACTCGATGTCATCTGCTCCAGTGTATCATTGCTTCATCGCCTCTGAAAACCTGCAGAGTCCAAGCCGCATGCAGCACGCAATGCTGAAAGCATCTTCAGTCGATACGCAGCGCCGCATCGCCACGCTCTTTGTGTTCGCTCGACCCGAGAAAACACCTCTTGTAGGCGCTGTGGACACGAGCAACGAGCAACGCAGTCGCTTCGACAGGCATTCCAGCGCTCTGCGTTGCACCGCTCGTAGGCGCAAGCACTGAAGCCAGCGCGAATTCCATCCAGTCCACGCTTCACCTCTGCCTGTCCTTGGCGTGTGCGTGGCACAGGCCGCCCGTGTGCACAAACTTGCCGCAGCTCGGCACGCGGCACATGGAGCCACTGCCGTGGGTGCGACACAGTCCCCCCTTGTGCGCACACTTGTGGCACCCGTCGACGTCGCACGCCGTCTGGCCGCCATGCAGTCGGCACCGGCGGCGCACCTGTTGCCGCCGCGTACAGCCGTCCACGACGCACAGCAGTCCCCCCGTGCCGCTATGGGCCCAGCAGAGCCGCGCGCGATGGGCGACGTTCGAGCAGCTCCGGACGCGACACGTGTCGTTGCCGCCGTGCAGTCGGCACCGGTTGTTCACCTGCTCGCGACGACTGCAGCCGTCCACTTGGCACGATTTGACCCCTGCGCGGCCGCCGTGCGCGCGGCAGAGGCCTCTGCTCTGCGCGAACTTGGCGCAGCCGTCGGAGCGACAGGGCGTGCGGCCGCCGTGGAGGCGGCATCGGCCCTGGGCCTGTTCGCGACGGTGACAGCCGTCCGCGAGGCAGAGCCGACCGCCTTTGCCGCCGTGAGGCCGACAGAGTCCCGTGCGCTGGGGGAACGCGTTGCAGCCGTAGACGGCGCAGTGGCGCAGCGCAGGCGGCGGCGCAGCAGCGGACATGGGCAGAGGAGAGAGAAGCGACAGCGGCGGCGGCGACGACGTCGGGCAGTGCAAATGGCTACGGGGCTTTGTTTGTTATTTTGTAAGTGTGGTGTGGTGTGGTGGGGTGGGGGTGCTGACTCGATTTTATTGGTCGAGGAATGTCCGCGGTATTCTGAATGAGAGTTTCCACCGGTGCGACTGGCGAGAAGGGGGGGGTGGAAACCGGTTTTCGTTTGGTACTGATCGTTTAGATCGTTTTGAAGCAGCAGAGAGAGCGGAAATCTCGAGCTGACGTCGACGGATAGAGGCAGTGCAGTGTTACTGCGCTGTATTACAGCGCCTTTTGGGTTCGACTATGTGTATTCACTATACAGTGTTGCCGCGAGTGACAGTGACAGCAAACATCGCCGGTTCACGGGTGCTACAAGCCCGACTGACGGCCTGTTTGACAAAGACTTTTGCTAGCACGACCGGAGCAGTTTCCCACTCGACGTGGCGTGCCTGGTCGTGGTTCAAAGTGTACGCATTTTCTCGTGATGATGTCTTGACAAACGCTGATGAAAGCCAACTGACGAGAATGCAAAAGCGTCAACGAGCCATTTAGCTTAGGGACTTAAAGTCACAATCACGACAGTGCATGCCGTGCCTTGAGCCTGTATACACGGCTTTGGAAACCCCTGCAAGCTGTGTTGACGAGGCGGTAAACCTGGTTCCCATGCACTGAACGCAACGTCATACACACGCTTTGTTGCTGTCGGGCGTCGCGCAACTGCTATAGGGAGTGCACCTGAAAAGGCTATTCGTACGTGCGACATAGAGCACAGCTCCCTGGGCAGCACAGCCAAGTGCTATAGAGCACATACGAGCTCCTTTCCAGTGAACTCGTTATGATAGTCGCATGATGGCCTGTCGGAACTCCGCGCGACAGTAAGAGGGAGATATGTTGTCGAAGGGTATAGAGAGACTGGTACGCCACTGACGTCTGGCTACATTTGGAGAGCTGCGAGAGTGAAACGACAAAGAACGGACGGCGAATCGCCCACAGGAAGCGTTGCGTCATTAGCAACAGAGCCTGTAGTATTGTCTTTTGTCACACGCGATGCAAACACTCAAGATAGTGTCGTAGATGCAAGCTTAGGCACACGCGACCCGCTAGGCCCTTTCATGCATCCATCGAGATGCTGTACTTGTAGGCATGCTTTCTGATCATAAAGTAGCCGAGTGACAGAAGAAGTGTTCGACCTAAAAGCGCTAAACGACAAGGCACGGGGCCAAATGACGAGCACTCAGCTCCTCATGACTGCAGCTTGGTAAAACCACGCGCAGAGGTTACGGCACTGATTGAGCGATACGGCGTTCAAGTAGAGATGACATCGATGGGTGAGTCTATTTCATGACATTCGCATTCGACAAGATGACAATGTGAATGATTCCTTATGGGATAACAATAAGTTGCGCTTCGCTTCACAGGTTATCGTAGCTCGCTGTTGACACCACGCTTTGCATTAGCTGATACCGGCGATGATCACGCCCAGCAATATCACCAAACAGAGGCAGACGCGCGCAATGCGTGGTGGCCAAAAAAAGAAAGCATTGTGGTAGTCAGTTAGATATGAGTGTAGTAGGGGTACAAGAGTTTTTTTAGACGTGAGTAGACTAAAAAAGATATTTCTTTTAGCACAAGTAGGCTGTCTTGTCACTTACCTATGCGTTACAAGTCGAATACGGTGATCAGAGATATGCACGAACCTTATGAATATTTAAATTTGGAATGTTGGCACTAACGCGTCTTGACCAACCAAGACGCCGACGGAATACTTATAGCTAGAGCCCTGCTAGTGGACACGAACCCGTGTCTGATCTGCAACGGTGTATGGTTTTTTCATGCGCTGAGGAAGAGTGGGATGTGCTGCTACGTCATACCGGCTATAAAAGTGTGGTCAATATTGATATTCTGTTGGTGGTTATACATGTAGATGATGTCGTATTCGAGATGGCCACTTCGTAAGGGTGAATTCGTCTCATTATACTGTTTAGACATCATCGCCCAGAGGTTATTCGGTTGGATAATTCGGCTATTCGTCGATTCCGAATTACTCGATTTTGGTCCCCGGGGAACTCGAACCGGCAGTCAGAGTCTTTATCGTTAGCGTACTAAACCACTACACCAGGGGACCACCCTTGGCCACTTCGTAAGGGAGACCAGACACCCCTAAAGCCCGTATACAATCTCTATGGTCTTACTAAATATCGACAAAACTACAAAATTCGAATAGAACAACTCTTTCACCACCCATTACACGCGTCTAACGGCATGGGCGATTAATATGGTTGACGCAATGATCGATATCAATCAACTAGTGAAGCGTTGCCGAATTTTACCTTCCAAAGTAATATTCCGTCAATATTTACTTAGTGAGGCAATTATTGGTGAATAGTATCAATTTAGGTGATACCCAAATTACCTCAATCTGGTGTCAATTACATCGAACGGCTGCACTCCGATACACGAGGTCGCTGTTCGCGTTACAAAATTAAGCACCCTTATCCCACCTACGCAGTAGCGCCTAGCGGATCACAATTTTACTGACTGATGCCGATATAGAATGGGTATATTACAACGGGGCTGGTTTGGTATGTTTGGCAGTCCAGGAATCTATACACTGCTGTGTCGAATGATCGGTGGTCCTGATGCAGTTGGCCGCATATCTCGCCTGTAGATATCCTCGTCGCCATGCGGCCGTCCATTTATCAAACACTTGGTGGCTTAACGCGGCTAGTAGATCTGCAGGATACGAAAAACTCGATACTGCTGAAAGAGGCGCCTCTCAATCTCGATTTGTCGTCATAATATAGTCGTCTGTAGTACTGTGCAACTAGGGGAACGCCAGAGTTGCCAAAGCTGGTCAGGACGCTTCGTAATTTCGCCATAGCATCCGGCCAGGTTGCATGTGCGTCCACTATGTACACTGACAAGGTGTGTTGGCACATATATCACGAAGTTGGGAAGAACAATAAGTTTGCACACCAGCCCGCAATGTAATATACCGTTGTTTTCTGAATGTGCACGATCGATCAATATAATCCTGCGCAAGGTTATAGTAGTTAAACCCTTTTAAATATTCGAGGAGATCCAAGAAGCTCAATCTAGGTATATATTTCTTGTCCAATTGTGTATAAGCGACACCCATGGCTCTTCTCACATGACTTGGACACAAAGAGATGGTTCAGCAACAATATCTCTGGTCTATCGACAATCCGTCGACATCTCTCTTCACGCGCATCTAATAATGTTTGTTACATCATGAAGCGCTCGCGCCACCAAAAGTATGAGGGCGAATGAATAGTGGACTAAGTGGACAGCTGTTTTTGATCCGGCAACAATCTCAGTGACGTATAGATTTCGTTTTACATAATCCACAGCAACTATTAACCTCTTTTTCCTTACATCAAACACACAGTGTGTTTTCGTGCGCGCTTCCCGTACATGACGTATCCCTAAGGCGTCCGTGTCATTTACCTGAAATTTGTGTCGGACCTTGCCGGTCCATTTTAGGCCATTGTACTAATGAGGTAACGAACGAGGTGCCTATGGTGAGACACCTGGCCCGAGTGACGTTTGATATAACTCGACTCGGCCAGTGACGCAGATAATAGTTCGGAAAGCCTTAGTGTCTGTAGCTGTAACTGTGGAACGAAATCTGACGTACGACATCGTATGTGCGTGTCTCGAGTATGTTGGATTTCTGCGATCGACAATAATGATGAAGCACATCCACGGAAGGCAGATATGTAAAAGTATAACCAAGCAACACACATTGCGTCTTGTCATCAGCATGCAGTACAGTCTGGTGGCAAAGTTAGACTTTTGCCACAATCTGTCGAGCGAGACAGCCATGTACGATTACAGATGACTGGGTAAGTTCGATTACAGGGCTCAGTGAAACGACGAATAATGTAGACGAGCAACCTTCCGAAGAATGGCTGTCCTACATATTTTCTCCGCAAGGCGTGCGATAGTTGGGTAGCTGGGACCCTACTAGCCGCAAGCCTAATGATGAAATGAGGGGCGGAGATTATTAGCAGTTCGAACAGTGCCATTGTACAAGCGGCACAAAGCTGGTGATCTGAGGTACGCGTGGCTTGGTCCTCGCACAGAGTGACTGCTCCTCTATTAGACCATCACACCGTCGCATGTCCTAATCATTTGTTGCCATCTCAATAGCTTCTGCCGTTAGGAATCTCGGTAACTGCTAGATCTTTTCGTGCACGAAGATTATCGTGGAAGCCACAGCTCGAGCCCAAACGCGCTGTAAGCGCAAGACATCCGAATCAATGCACCCAATCGGCAAAAGCGACACACAGATCGATGCCTTCCTGGACGTTCTATTTTGATACGGTACACTCAGTACGCCGAGCCACTAGATGACAGCTGATCAATAGCGTGGCCTCCACAGGCAAGTGCCACGACACGAATACGGAACAAACATCGTGCTGCTGAAGGAAAACTCGCTACAACACACGACACTTGCTCTACTACAAAAACGATCACCTTTGTCTCTACTCGACTGCTACAAATTAGAACCACCGCCAGACCGCAGTAGCACCTCCAGCTGTCTTTGCAAGCGCTATCCTCATTTTATAAAGCACCGTAACCATAAATTCATTCTCGCGATCGGCAGCAGCCACACAAAGTCCCGCCATAGCGCAGCAAGTAACACCCACATGCTCAGCCGTCTCTTCGCCCATGCCACTCGATGTGCCACTAGTCGACGCCACCTGACGACGTCACCGACGTCCGCGCTCTTTAATCGTACCACTCTCCAGCGATTCCGTGTGCACCGCACTGGCTCTCTGTCGTGTCTGACCGCTTTCATCGCCTCGCGATCGAGAACCGCCACGTTCACTCGACGCGCGAGTTCGTCGACGTCGAAACGTCCGAACACGTTAGTGACGACTTCTTCCACGGAAACGAAACCGTCGCACCTTGAGAGGCTGAAAGACCTGTGGCGCAAGTATGGGGTCGTAGCGATGGGGACGTACTTTAGTCTATACGGAGCCGTACTGGGCTCGATCTACCTGGCGATTGACCAGGGATGGGTCCACACTGCCACGGGCAGGAACTCGCGCGAACACGAGCAGCAGTCGGACTTTGATTTGGTGTCCACGACCAACAAATTTGTCAAATGGGCAGAAGACGTAGGCATTGCGCAGTATTTGGAGGTAGAGCGCGTGAACGCCAAGACGGGCTCGTTTCTGCTAGCGTGGGTCGCGACAAAGTTTACCGAACCTCTTCGGTTGGCGCTAACGGTCGCTGCAACGCCGCGGATCGCGCGCTTTCTTGGCCGGGCACCGAAGCTACCGCCGAAGACACCGGGAAAACTGGCGACGATGATGCAAAAACAGCCGACGTTGACGAAGGAGCAGCAGCCACCCAAAGCGTAGCGGGCCGGAGAAGGACAGTGCTTGAGCTTGTGGCTGCCAAGTACGCACTCGATGGATGCTGAGTAGAAACGAGTGATTTTGTCGTGCGAGGCAGACGCGACAGTGCTGAAGTGCTGCTACCAGCGACAGGAATGGGGATGACGTTTCTGTATGATATTGCAAACAAGAAAGCATCGTAAAATGGTGGTCTTGTTTGTTGGTCATGAGATTTATGATGGGCGAGTTGGTTCTCTCGCAATGGGCACTGGATCATGTGGCGCTCATGGCAAACCTTCCTACGTGGTCAAGCGATGTCTGCCTTTGCGATAGAATGATGGATCCTTGGTCAGTAGTTGCGACTTCTCCAAGAACGAGACCATGTTCTTGGTCAAGCTGCTGCAAACATAATTGATGTTGTCGGCCTATTCCTCAAAGTGTGCTGCAGCAACCGCTTTTATCGGTAACGAAAGTTGTGGCTTCGACTGTCTAACACCAAGCAAAGCCGTCTTCTAGGCAGCCAAATGAAGCGTTGCCGTCATGGACGACATTTCCCTGCCATACGCACTTTTGCTGTTATTCTGGATTCAAAGTACGCTAAAGGATCTCGTTTGATTCTGTCGCTGCGCTGTGACAAAAGCTTGTTTGCTTAGTGGGTCATCGAGTAGACGCACCGCCATGCAGTCTTTCCTCGATGGCCCACTAAGTTTACAAGCTTGGGAATCGCCATTAGGCTAGATACATTACAGTGTGTCGTCCTTCGGATGGGGGCACAGTATGTTTCACTTGCCGAAGTGTGACGTCTCGCATTCGGGGTAACACACGCACAGCAGAAGGTAGAAACTTCGATATGGACCTTCGCCTTTCCGCCCAAATGTCTTCTTACTTGCACTGGCGGGCCCGGTACCTTACTGGAGCAGTACCTTTTACAATTGCGTTGTGAAGGACAGTTGCTCTACAAGGGACTTGCGGGTCATGCCAGCAAGAAGTGTATCGCTATTGAGGACACAGTAGCATAATCTTCGTGTCCGGTTCATGATAACTGGGTGTGGCTGCTCACTTCCATACTTCAAATGACATCCATTCGCTTCGCGCGTTACTTGCACCACAGTTAGACGCCACTTTACTACAACAACGCAGCGATTTCAACCTTCGGTCAAGTTGATGAAGAATTGCTTAGGGCTGAAAAACAAAATCGGCCGTTCGCCTTATTAGCAGCACGAAGCGGGGAGGTCGAGGCCAGAACGCAGCGCGTTTCTAAACCGAAACGCCCCTCGCTCTGGCCTCGATTAAACCTCGTTTCTAAATCCACCCCCGGCCGTCGTCCCCCTTCGCACGCACTCCCCAACCGCCTCCTGCGCCTCGACCGGACGCCGCCTCCCTCCCGCATGAGCGTCTGTAGCGACAGCGGCAGCCGCCACAGCCACACGAGCAGCAACGGCATGGGCCCACCCCCCGGCACTGCCCCTGTCCCGCCTCCTCTCCCCAGCGCCGGTACGTTGGCGTCGAACTTGAAGCGCGCGCCAGGGGATCCCGTGGCTTGTGGTGAACGTACTGACATAAGACCTCATTTGTCGTTTGTTTTGGGGTGTCGGTTCCCTAACCCGCTTCATGCCGCTCGACGACGTTGCTCGGGAAGGCACACTAAGTACGAATCCCCTGCACGAGCTCCTGCAGCAGCCGCCGCCGCCGCACCAGCAGCTTCCACGTCCGCCAGCGCCGCCGGCGATCTCGACGTCCAGCTCGAACCAGTTCCTGCAGCAGTTTCTGTCGTCGTCGTCGAACGCGATGCCGCTCATGAACCACCACGTGCGGCAAAACGGACTGCCGGCGCCCACGCCCCCACTGAGTGCGCCCAGTTCGCTGTTCCCGCTGCTCCAGCAGCTGTCGCCGCATCACGGAGCGTTCCTGCCGCCCCGATCGGCGCCACTGCCGCCAGTGTCTTCTCCGTTTCAGCCGGTCCCGTGCCTCTCTGCTAGCAGTAGCAGAGGGGCGTACTCCGCAGCCCCTCGGAGTGCTGCAACTGGCTCGATGGACGGCAGCCGTAGCAATGGAGCAGGAGGGTCCGCGTCGAGCTCGTTGACGGGCTCACCTCGACGTGCTGGCACTGCTGCCGCTGGATTTGGCATGACGGACGCGGTGACGACACCTCCTGGCACGAGACTCTGTGGCGAGGCGGTGGAATACCATTTGCGGGGCGACGCTGCGAGCAATGAGAGCCGATCACTGGAAGTCATGCCCATCACGCTGTACAATTCGGAACGCACGTCGCAGCAGCTGGGGAACCTCATTTCAGTCAGCGAGCACTTTATTTCGTACCCGATTCGGAATGGACTGATCCGCGTGATCAGTCAAAGCTCGGCAAATCGGTTGTTGCTGCGGAAACACGAACACCACACGGTGACAGAGCTGGCGTTTTTCAACAGCGAATCGGATCTACTCTTGAGTTCAGGAACAGACCACCATGTAGCCATTTGGGCCATCCAGAGCGACCCTGTGAGTCGCGAGCTGATCAAGCTAGTGCCGACGCAGGCACAACGTGTCAAGTGGCATCCATCTGACTCGAATAAGATTGCGATTGTCAACGGAAGCGTGGTATTCGTTGCCGACTTGTCGGCAGTTGACGCTTATGGCACTGGTGCCGGGAACCTGTACGACATTAGTGTCGTGTGCAACCAACCGTCTGGCCAGATCAACGACATGGCTTTTTCACCAGGTAGCGGCAAGTGTGTGATCACTGCTGGCAGCGATGGTGTCGTGCAAGTGTATCGTGTGGATGACCGACTTCCTGGACAGCTTGCCGACTTCGTGCAATGCTTTGAGCCGTTCAATGGAGGTTCTGTGAATAGCCTGCACTTTTACGGGGGCAACTTTCTTAACCAGCCCGGACTACTGATAAGTGGTGAGTCCAACACGCGTTTGTCGCTATGGAATGCGATGCTGACGGAGGACACCGTTCCTGCGTGTTACCAGACGGTAACGCTGTGTGATAATACACGAGAAAGTCTGTCACTTCTGCACGAGACGACCTTCGATCCCACGACACAGTTCCTGTTCGTGGCCGACCGGTCGAAGCCGTTGATATACGCCTTCCACCTCGCTCCCAGTTGTGACGCACACACACCTCGCCAGTTTGACAATGTGACGGAGTTTACGTTGGCGTATCCTGTACTCAGCATGGGTTTGCTGAACCGCACTGCTCCGAGCCAACCGCCTCGCGATGGCAGTATTGCGTCCTCCATGCTGGGTGAGCTGAACTTCTCCATGCAGCTGTACTGTCTGCAAACTCATGCTATTCAGCGGTACCACGTGTCGGCGCGCGAGTGCTTTGTCCCTCGTGTCCACGCTTCACTTGAGGATATGATTGAGGGCAATGGGGACATCGGTCAATCTGTTGGCGCCATGACGACTGAGGGAGAGAGCGTCGAGACGTCGTATCAGACAGCGGCCGAGTCACCTCGAGCTGCATCTACAGCGACATTGACTCCCGAAACTGAAACGGATGTTCATGATCCTGAACGAGCAGAGGAAGAGCGAGGTAGCAATGTTAATCAGCAAGCTCTGCATCGAATGTCGCTGGACGGCCTCCCGCCTGCTCCTCTATCACCGGCTCGAAGCACCCGGAGCACTGGTGCTCGTCCGCTACATCTAGCAACTTGTGATGACACGGCCTCAGTATCAGCGCCGTCTATGTCGGGAGACGAAGGGAGGCTTAGCAACTTGCGATTTTACAATCGCTCTTCCCCGTCATCTTCGGTTCGTGCGTTTCACGATGAGTCGTCTGTGCAGTATGATCCGTCTATTGACGGTACAGCAAGCGAGAGCCAGCAACAGACGCTTCTTGCTTCGTTGCGCCGAATGGAAGCCGCTCAGCTTCAGCGTGATGAGGAGCTCCGTGAACAGATGCGTGTGGCTATGGGAAGCTTGGGCGATCAGTTGACGTCGCAAGTCTCAACGCAAGTGGAAAAGTCGATTCAGAAGCAGCTCCAGTTGGTTCTTGTGCCCGCGATGGGCCGCATCGTGTTGCACACTATGGAGAACAACTTTATGAAACCCGTGCAGAACGGATTCCAGCATGTCATTGGCGAGAAACTGATTCCGCTGATGAAACAGAAGCTGGATGACGCGCTCGCAACATCGCTGCCGGACCATTTCTCGAACGGCGTCGACGATATGGTGCAGCGCGTAGTCGAAGACGTCCGCCAGCCTGTGCGTGAGTCCTTCCGTGAGTGTTTCCAGGACGTTTTGATTCCATCGTTCCAGGCTGCTACGCAGAAAATGTTTGAGCAGATAAACAACACTTTTGTTCAAGGCACGCGCAGCGCTCTTGGGAACAGTGCAGGAAATGGTAGCGACGCAAACGTCATAGGCCAACTGGAGCAGCTGACGAAAGTGGTAGAAAGCTTGACGGAGCAGGTGGAGCTATTGAGCTCGGCCGTTCATGCTGGAGGCGTCAATGTTGCGTCAGTTCCAGTCACCAAGTCTCCTGAAGATCTGCAACTAGAGGCACAGCAAGGAGTCGTGCTCGACTGTCTTGCACGAAACGACTACGAGGAGGCGTTTAAGCTCGCGCTTGGTGCACAAAACGTAAACCTGGTCGCGTTTACTTGCCAGCAGTGTGACCCGCGACTTGTTCTCAGCTGTCGCCCACCCAAGCTGCCGCAGATGCTGATCCTGTGCTTGGTGCAGCAATTAGGAGCAGACCTGGCGGATGATCTGGAAACAAAGATCAACTGGCTGCGGGAGTCGCTTTTGATCATGGATGTTCACGATCAGAGTATCGCCAGCTTTGCGGTCGGCGTGTTGCAGGAATTGCAGACATGTCTGAAAGGCGTGCCGGCGCAATACCGCGACTCGCAGTATGTTCTCGTGCACCACGTCCTCAACTCGATGCTCAGCTCTGCGTAATGGGCTCGACGAATGCAACGTTTGGTATTCCGATCAGGTTTCGAGAAACTGGAATGACTAGCGTCCGCTTGGGCCAGAGAGTGTGTTTGTCCGAGTTCGTTGAATGTGCAATAAAATGACTTAGCAACTGTGCTTGACACGGACGATAGCGTGCTCGACCTTTGCTGATCGGGGCCCGTAGTTATCTCTCTGTCACAGGTTATGTCTGTGTCAGAGGATCTTTCACCGCCCATTCGTTTAGCGCCCGAGCGCTTAGTATGGTGTCAGAACGCCAAGCCGAACGCGTTTTATCATGCACGTCACGACCCATTGAGACAGACGAACTCTTTCGAGGGAGCTGCCCGTGACAATAAGGTTCGCATGGAGCAGTCTATTCATTCGCTAGCAGGAAACTCGCGCTTGCCGTCAAAGAGCTTTGCGATTTCGTCACTGACTTGCATCACTTCAGTTTCGTCACGTCCTTCAACAGTGATGCGCGTGCTGAAACTCGTGTCGCGCACGCCCGTCTCGTCTTTCGTCAAGTTCACGTAGCTCCCGATCGCAATGTTCGGGTGCGCATCTTGCACGGCACTTAGCTGAGCGGCAATGTCGCCTTCCATTTGGATCGTTTTGACCTGCGCGCACGACAAACGAGCGTGTCAGCAAGGAATCGTCGGTGACGGCGACAACAGCTTTAGTCTGAGCGAATACGTACAATCGCACGGAAGATGGAAACGCCGGTAAAGTGCTCTTCG
The DNA here is from genome assembly GCA_947650285.1 of Hyaloperonospora brassicae. Lineage (NCBI taxonomy): Eukaryota > Oomycota > Peronosporomycetes > Peronosporales > Peronosporaceae > Hyaloperonospora > Hyaloperonospora brassicae. The sequence goes on along the minus strand of CANTFL010001018.1, from coordinate 60,075 downwards.
GCCGCAGTGAGCATCGACCGAACCATTGACGGTATGCCCGGCAGGATATACACATTCTCGACAACTGCAATCGGTGTCCAGAAGTCGGTCCGAAGCGTCTTGCAGCCAGCAGGGAGTAGCGCCATGCGCTTTCTGCCTTCCGTCAGTTCGGATGCGCTCTTTACCATAGCAGCCTCCAATGCCCTCAGCGTCGGCTCGTGGTACTCAACACCACGACCAAACGCCTTTGCCTAGTAGAAAAAGCAGACACCCGACAATGAGCTCCGATCCACACCACACGTCCTTCAGCAAAAAGAGACGTACCACACTCTCGTACGTGATGTCGTCGTGCGTCGGTCCAATGCCGCCCGTGGTCAAGACATAGCCCGTGGGGCCAACCATCTGCGAAAGCTCTTGGACCGTCGAACCGATCGCCTCTTCGTCGTCCGGGACGACCACAACGCGCTTGAGATCAATGCCCCGACGGAACATAAACTTGGCGATCCAGTGCGAGTTGGTGTCCAGAGTCTGCCACATGACGCACACGTTCCATTAGCGTCCGGGGAAGTTTGACGAACGACGCAATAGGATTTCTAGCTGACTGACTGACTGGATCTCTATCTCTATCTCTATCTGTATCTGTATATCTATATATCTATCGAGTCCGTACTTTTCCCGTGAGCACTTCGTTGGCGATGACACATATCGCAGCACAGGGCGCTGAGTTGCAACTTGACAGATGGCGCGTGCGCAAAGTGGGGACGTGCGTGTGCATGATCCTCTGCAGGTGCGACAGGCACAGACGAGATCCGTTCATCGATCGGTTGTCGGAACTGGACGGGTGGAGCGTCTGTCGGTCGGTCGGTCTGATTGTCTGATTGTCTGATTGTCTGACTGTCTGATTGGGTCTCAGGTCGGAGAGACTCACACGATGAGAGTCGACTCAATAAGTGGATCGAGCGGCAAAAGTAGGAATGTCCGGTTATTGTGCGCGGATAGGACCTATCTATCTATATAGGTCAGTGACGAATTGCGCTTCGGATTTGGCTCGATCCTCTTCTGTTTGGCTAAAGAAGTAGTAGTAGTAGTAGTGGTAGTAGTAGCAGTAGTAGTAGTAGTAGTAGTAGTAGTAGTAGTAGTGGTAGTAGTAGTAGTAGTAGTAGTAGTAGTAGTAGTAGTAGTAGTAGTGGAAGTAATTTGTTCTCTCTGTTGAGCACGTAGTAAGCTGCTGCTGCTACTTTTCACTCAGAATCAGATTGTTAGGTTTATTCCTGTATCCTCAAAGGATGCGTACAATCAGATCTACGAGTCATCGCACTGCAGCCAGTTTTTAGACGAACAAAGGGATGCGACCAAATAGCGCCCGGACTATCACGACAGTAAGCTATATGTCTCATTGGAGATGACCAGTCCTCTTGTCCGAGATTCCCACGTCATGCAACGACTTGCTTGGGCTCGTGACCTCATGAGAACGCTCGCATCAGCAGTGCGTCAAAGTTCAATGTGATCGATACACTGTTGTGGTGTCTCTGACGCCCCTACAGCTCTCTGCTCTAGCCTTGACTCGGCACGTTTGACGTTGGCACTAACGGATGTACTGTTTTCTGCTGTCTCGGCTGCCTTGACCTCATCGTGCAGCTATTCCACTTCATTTCCTTCTTGAAAGACTCCATTGCTTCCTAGGTCACATCGACTCGTACCGCGTTGACTTTACGTGCCATCTGACGCGACCTGTTGTCGCAACAGTACACGTGTAAGTATCCAATTCTTTCCAGTGCCATTCAACGAGCGTGATCGCGTCACAGCTTTTATTTTGAATGCCTTCATGCTCCTCGAAGATCCATTCAATTACCTTATCACGTCGTTTGATGAAGATTGCTTGCTTCTTAACAGAACTGTGAATAAATAAGATGGACGCCGGGTACAGTGTCCGTTCTTACGACCATTGCGATGACCTCACGTGCAGCTCAGACCTTCCTGTAGCAGGCAGGCATATGCTTTGTCATACATGCAATGCAAGACAAGATTCTAATGTATGTAACGTTAGTTATTTGGTGGGCGATCAAACCGTAGGTACAACATTTTGTAAACGTACTGACATGTGCCGGGCGTCCTTCGGCGAAGCCCGTCATGACCGAGACTCACTCGGTCCGATAGACAAGAGAGATTGCCTTGACTTGATAAACACTATCTGCCAGCGACTAAGCTCAGACTGACACTGAGCTTCTTCATTCTGGCAAAAAAAAGGCTTGAAAGGACAATGACGTAGAGGTTCATCTCTTCGGGTCCTGTAATCACTTTACGATTTCGCCCACTCGAGTCAAAGTCAAGCGATGCACACATTCTACGTGCAGTAGTGATTGATCTTTGGTCGGCCGAGGTGCTTCTCCTGTCTGCTACAGCGTCACTTTAGTCAGAATGTCTTGGTGGCAAATTTGACATGAAGCCTTCGTACCACATTCCCACCTGCTTTTGCAGACAATGCAGTCAGGAACATATTGCGCCAAGATGCCTTGTTGATAGCATCTTTGCAGTCGTGAACGCAACGAGTCTCAAGCTTCACAGCTCGAGAAGGATTGTATCATATGCGGCGCGACTTTGCAGTCCATGCAAAAGCACTCAGAAGTCCACGCTTCAAACCGCCTCGTGTCGCTAATGCGAGAGGTAGACTCTACCACAGACAAGACGAATCGATGGATTTACTACGAAAAGTTGCTCGTTCAGTCTGCTTCGGTGACAGCGAACAAGTCCGCCAGTCAAAGCTTCTTATGTACACTGCAGCCGCTATCAAGAGTAATGGTCATACCTAAGACCGACGACAATGTAAGATGCTTAGCATGTCTAGCGTCGTCAACCTCTAGTTCCGTACTGTTGTCGATACCAGCCGAGCTCGTTGGCTACAACGCATTTGAGCAGATACAGATGGATTGAACGAGATGCATTGGCGACGTACGAAGCGGTAAACGCGATAGGGGCATCTACACCAGAGCTGGCACGACGGTACGCTGAAAAGGGAGTAAGCACCTGAGATGCAAAATCAATGAACGAGGCTCCACCCCACCGGTAAGTACTTTTCAAAGAGCATTGACGACCGAAGTGCGAAGCGAAGTATGTTGTCTGCTCCTTCTCGTTACGCTGCAACATACTGGGATGGAATAAGCGTATCACTTTCACTGGACACGGCTTTGCATTTGTGGTTGTACGGGTGAAGCTTCGGGAGACAAAGGCCACTCGTTGGCGAGTCCTGTGAGCAACGTACGTACACAATTGGACTAGCAGTGTCACTGATCTTTTCGCTTCTCGCTAGTCGGCCATACCGATGGATCAGTCGCTGACGATCACGTAGTGTGATAGAAGCAGAAAGAGGGCGACACACGTGTGATCGACTTGTCGATTGATGCAGCTCTTGAGGCGAAACATATCGCACGTCTTACTCTGCTGAAACTTCGACAAGCAGCGAAGCGCTCAACGCGAGTCGGATAACATCATGCGCTCCTGCTCTGAACAAAGTACCACAGTGCGACATGATCGAGACGAGCGTCGGAAGTGGATTTGCTGAGAAAACCGACGGCACTGTCGCAACTCGCAGAGAAGACGGCACCCACTGAGGCCATTGATAGGGACATTCATAGATCGAAACACATACTGTAGAGAGAGAGAGAGAGAGAGAGAGAGCACTACAACGACACTCGTCCGTCTTTATTCGTGTAGCGGGCAACGACAACGCACTGTCAACGTCTAACACCTCTCGTGCTCCCGTCGTGCGTCGTCATGCCGGAGGTGGTCGAGAACCAGCGCTGGTATCCGTTTGTGGTGCGTTCGAGTCGCTGCTTTCGACTGGTCGTTTCGCGGCGACGTCAACCGCCGGACCGACTTGTGCAATGTTTTTTTGGGATGTGAGAATGGGAACTTGACATGTTGACTATCGACTGTGTGTGTTTTTTATTATGGGTTTCATAGGGCTGGACCGCGCGGCTGCATGCAGAAGATCCGCCTGCCTGGTGCACTGCACAACAGGAGGCGTGTGGTAGTAAAGATGAGCAGAAGGGCTATGCGTGGCAGGTGTACAAGGGCCAAGACTACGACGAAGAAGGGTGGCTGTATGGAGAGAACTTCCAGGCCACGCTTGGCCCGATGACGCGTTCCAGCGTTGTCCGGACGCGGGTGTGGATGGGTCGGAAGATCGATCAGCAGGAAGAAAGTGCGGATGCGACCGAAGCAGCGGCGTGTGGGGCTGCAGAACGTTTCGAGACGAGCGAGAGCAACTCCACGGGCTTGACGGCTGTTTCGCGTAACGGTGAGGACAAAGAGGAGGACAGAGGGGACGATGAGAAACAGGAAGATGCGACGATAGACGGAGTGACAGTGAGTGAGCAGAGCAAAGATGACGACCTTCGCAAAGAAATCGCATTGGATGCGTCAACGGACGAGAAGGCGCAGACCGAGTCTCCTGGAACATCAAGCTCGTGGAGCTTTTTCGACAGGATCTCGTCCGCCGCATTATCGTTGCCGTCGTCGGCAATGAACTTGGCGGGTTCATCGTCAAAGCAAGCAGTCTATGGAACGGTGCAGTCGATCAAGGAAGCGTCTCTGTGTGGGTTTGAGATGGCGCAGGCAGCTACTGTGGCCGCGATGTCTTCAGAGCCTCTTATTCTTCCACAGGACAACACAAAACGAAGGCACGATGACGCGGTGCTCGACGGGGAAAGCAATGTGGAGGTGTTGTCCATGTTATCGAAGCGGTTTCCAGATCTGTCACCATTTCACCGCTCACTCGTGACATGCTGCAAAGATGACATTGTGAGCTCTGTCGCTCCTCCAGAGCTTACCGAGTCCAAGGTTTGCAAGGAATGCAATGTTGAGTTTGGTATGACGAAGTTCCGTTACCAATGTGGATACTGCGCTGAATCGTTCTGCCGGGACGATCTGCCGGAAGTTGCCATCATCCGCGCGTATGGACATACAACGCCGTCGAAGCTATGCCAAAACTGTCACTTTATTCTGATGGAAAAAGTGGATCAGCAATTGGTTCAATGGCGCATTGAGCGCGTGAATGACTTCCTCGGCGACAAGCTCATTTTGTACTATAGCACATCTTCTGACACAGCTGTTGACAAAATCATGCGTGCGGCTGAAGGCACACTCGTCGCCGCCAAGTCTGCTCCAATCGGTGCAGCGGCTAAGATGGCTGTTGTCAGTGCCGACTTTCTGCGCAAATATGGCAGAGCTGGTTTGCTTGGTTTCATCTTGCGCAATGAGTTCATGCAGTCCTTTGCGACCTTGAAAGGGCTGCTTGGCGACTTGGATGATCTTGGATTTCAAGACGCTGCTATTGGAATATACTACTTCATGGCAATGAATCGTGGCGATCGTGGCGCCGAACCTGAACGAGAGAAGGTGAGCCATAGTGGATGTGAGCCAATCTCGGACGCACTGCTGCAGAAGATGCTCAAGTACGCTCCGCTCGCATTGCACGGCATTTACGAGCACAACGTCTTAGACATACAGCGGATCAGCAGGCTGCAAGGATTCTCGTTGATCTATGTGCATGTCCAAGACCAAGACGTCCGGCACCCTTCCTTTGCGTTGCTGGGGAACAAGGACAATAAGACGGCGCTTCTTGTGATTCGGGGCTCGAAATCCGTCCAAGATGCTTTGACGGATATCCAGGCTTTTCCCGAAGAGATTGGTCTTTCGTCAGCAGGTGCGCCTCAAAGCGAAGCAAGCGGTGGTTTCGTGGATGCTTTCGCACACAACGGCATGCTGAAAGCTGTTATGTGGATCAAGGAACGAATTGTCAAATCGCTGCGTGTGTTGCACAACGAGGGCTACCACATTGTATTTACCGGTCACTCTCTGGGAGCTGGCTGCGCGGCACTGCTGTCGGTGATCTTGCAGAAAGAGTTTGAAGATCTCGAGTGTTTTGCATACGCTGTTCCTGCTTGCGTGAATTTGACGGTCGCGGAGTCCTGTGACAACTTCGTGCATTCAATCGTGCTCCGAGACGATATCGTGCCCCGTGCCAAGGCATCCAACGTTTTGAAGCTTGTTGATGAGCTCAAGAACTTCAAAGGATGTTGGCGTGACACGGCACACGAAGATTTGGAAGCGTTTAAGGAGCGAGCAAAGACATTATGGGCGCCAAGAAATCGCGAATGGGCTAAGGAAGCGGCGAATCAGAGGAAGGGGAGACTGACGATCCACGACAAATCGGACGAGGGTACGAAGGAGAATCGATCACGCAAAGAAGCCGCCTCGGATGACACTGTAGCAAAAGCAGGTGGTACAGAGGAAGGCGTGTCGTCCTGGACACTCACGCGAACGAATTTGATTGACCAGCTCGACAAGGCCGGTGGACAGAAAAGCGAAAATGAAGCGATTGAACCATCCGCAAAAGAGCGCCAAGAGGAAGAAAAAGTGATTGCAGACTTAGCAACGGCTTTGGTCGAGGACCCCAAGGAGCTTTACATCCCTGGCAAAGTGACGCACATTTACTTCTACAAAGGGGTTTTCGAAGCTGTACACGTTGACCGAAAGTGCGGAGAACTGTCGCACATTCCAGTGCAGCAGAACATGCTGAGTGACCACCTGGGCCGTAATTATTTAAGCGCGTTGCGTATCGTCCGTGACGCACGACGCGCCAAGCCTGAACTACCCCAGTGGGTACCGTTTAGCACAAAAACGCGCTGCATGTGCTGTGATTCGCCATTCACGTGGAACTCAACCTCTTCCAGCGAGGCGCAGCAAAATCGTGACCAGCATAATTGCCGCCGTTGTGGGGCTCTCGTGTGCGAAGGCTGTTCAGAAAAGTTCAAGTCGATTCCGGAGTTTGGCATCAATGTGCCGGTTCGCGTTTGCGATCGCTGCTATTACGAAGCTTAGATTCATAACGTGCCCTTGACGCCAGCACGCACAGCAATACCAAGCAACTTGTCGCGTCAAAAGTTCTGGTCTTGAGGCCGGTGACCCCGCATGTAGCACCCAAAGCCTGCTTGTTCCGGTTCAAAGGTTACCATCCATACGCCCTTTACGCCACCTTTCAAAGCGAGGGTCTTGTTGACGGCTGCAACAGATTCGATGTCTGCCTATGAGTCCCGTCCTCCGTTTCCCAAATCGATCGCCTTGTGTAATATGGTCTGAACGACACGTAGTATTATTCCGCTTAGCCGAAGCAAATAGCCGACAGAGCTTTATGCCTGTAGAGCCTCATGGAAGGGCATACCTTCGTATTGCCTGTCGTCTCGTTGGGTTTTCCGTTTCGTCAGGTTGATCAAACTTTGGCTTGCTGTGCCCACCCACGTCTACGCTTCGGAGCGCGACGGACACAACTCCAACCTGCTTTCTACTACAAGCGTAGTCAGCAGCAGCCCAAATAGATCAATTCTTGTTGACCTCCAGTTGCGTTCTCGCTGCTTGAAAGCGAGTCCGTAGACGATAAAGAGTACCCTTCCGTCTCATTGTAACAATCTCTAGCTAGCGATCAAAGGAGTCGTGTGAATGAGTGATCGACTCGCACTCCTTTTGTAGCCGCATGGTCCCGCTCTGACTGCACTATCACTTCCTCTCAATCCTTTGGCTTCCGACCATCATCATCATGGACAATAGAGCAATCAATGATCAGTGGACAGCTTCTCTAGCTCTTTCGTCGGGACTGCAATTTTCACCACCACATCTCCGGCGTTGTTGACAACGCTGCTAGCGGCGAAGCCGACTTCAGTGCCTACTTACAATCAGACACGCACGATGGGTTGACACTCTATCGAGCTGCTTTGAGCGCGACGTATAAAGCTCTAAAGTGCGTCCACATGAGGTATCGAGGAGAACCAAATAATACGTTGTCACGACTTGTGATCTCTTGACAGCTATAAGTTCTGATTACGACTGAAGCCATGGGCCGATCGTGGGGGTGTACCGGTTTTTGGGCATCTCAACAGCCCGTAATCTGCACGCCAAGAGCGGTACAAGTTATATCGGTTGTAGTCCCTCGTCCGTGCGTTTTAGTCCTTTGCAAGTACGTTTTAAGTCGTTCGCAAGTACGTTTTAAGTCGTTCGCAAGTTCGTTTTAAGTCGTTCGCAAGTACGTTTAGCTCGCTAAACACTGCAAGTGCGTGCGCTGCCCAAAAGCTTGTTGGAAACACTGGCGCTGTCGTGTCGTCCGCGTGTTCCCCAACATGTGGACCACAAGAGAGCGAACATCACGAAAGCAGCATACAAACGTCAAGTCCTGCGGCAGTCCTTGTTCGCCTATGCCTAAAATCATTTCGTCGTACTTCTCGAGAGAGAGAGAGAGAGCGAGAGAGAGCGAGAGAGAGAGAGAGAGAGAGAGAGATCATGGACCGCTTAGCGCTCGATAAGCTGAAGAACGTCATGGACGAGGCGTACGTTGTCGAAGGCTGTCGGTCTCTGTATTGTTATCCTTTGCAGCGGTACCCTCACGTTCAGCGTCTTGACGGATTCATTATGTTGGGTTCCCCTTCGGTCCATTTTACTGCTTCCTTTAGGAAAAGTGTCGTGAAGGCCAAAATGGGTACAGACGTCGAGCGCAAGATCGAAGAGGCGCTGTCGAACAAGAACTGGGGCGCGTCGAGCACGTTGCTGAACGAGCTGTCGCAGCTCACTTATGACTTGTACGGGGCGAAACGCTCGCCGCGGCGGCTGCGTTTTGTGTCGTTAGGTTGGGCTCTGTGTACTAAGCACGTGTGCCCTGCTCTTTGACTGTCTAGTGAGGCATACGGAGTCATTACGCGCAAGATTTGGGAAGCTATGGATGCTGAAGGGCGACAGTGGCGCTCTGTGTATAAGGCGCTGAGTCTGCTGGAGCACCTGATCAAAAACGGCACGGAACGCGTGATTGAGAATGCGCGCGACCACATGTTTAAGTTGCGCCACCTCTCGGGCTTCTCGTATCACGACGGCTCTGTTGACAGGGGCAATGGAGGTGCGACGAGCAAACGTGGATACGAGGATGGGTAGAGAGCTGCTTTTGTTGCTGTGGGGTGCTGAGCGTGTCACTGTTTGTTTGCTGAGTAGTCCGTGACAAGGCCAAGCAACTGGTCGACATGCTCAATGACAATGACATGATCCGCACCGAACGTGAGAAGGCGGGGCGTTTGCGCAACAAGTATGTGGGCATTGGCAGTGGTCTTGGCGGCGGGATGGGAGGCGGAGGTTACGCTGGTAGCAGCAACTACAGCGAGGAAAGAAATGGCGGAGGCTATAGCGGAGGAGGTGGGTACAGTAACAGCAGCGCCAGCAGCTACAGTGGTGGCGGATACAGCGGTGGCGGCGGGTATAGTGGTGGTGGCGGTGGGTATAGTGGTGGCGGCGGTACTCGAGACTATGGTGTTAGCGACTCGAAGAAGAGCACTGAAAAGGAGAAGAGCTACTCTACACGCACCGTTGATGATGATCGTGGTACGTTGCGATTGTTCGTGCGTCGTCGGGTATACTTGCTGTTGTGTTTTTGCTGACGCGGTTTGCGACAGATGACGAAAGTGAAGATTCAGAGTCAGAAGAAGAGGTGCGACCCAAACGACGAGCTTCATCGTCTAAAGGAAAGGCCGCTGCCAAGAAGAAAGAGGTATGTCGCTCGATTGCAGTAGTTCGTGATGTGGTTCTGATCGCACGCTGGTGGATGGCTTGTTTGTAGGAGACAAAGAGCAAGGTTGCAGTAAAACCACCCCCTGCAGAACCATCCCTCCTGGACGCAGACTTCTTCAGCCCGGCGCCTGTGGTCGCCACCGGTATGGTCTTCTTACCGCATCTCTTTTCGTATAGAATGACACAAGCAATTGACTAGCTCACACTTATGTTTTGCTTGTAGCAAACACGTTTGATCCGTTTGCACCGGCGCCTGGTGGTTATGCTGCTGCACAGCCTCAAACAGCATCGTTTGCTGCTTTTGACAATGCCGCAAGTACGCCACAACAGTCGTTCAATGCATTTGGCGCCACGCAGCCTCAACAGCAAGCCCCATTTGATCCATTTGGGAGTAGCGGCTTTGCCCAGCAAGGGGTTCCACAGTTTGCTGCGTTCCCCACAGCCCCATCTCAGCAGGTTCCAAATGTGCCCGGTCAGCAAGCAAACGCACCGGCTCCACCCGCTTCTGCTTTTAACGTGCAACAGCAGCAGTTTGGACAGTTCGGTGGAACGAACAGCGGTGGGCTGCAGCCTGGTCAGGGCGGCATGGGCGTGCAAGGTGCAACGTCGGGTCAGTCGGCATTTAATCCCAGCGGGAGTCAGTCGCGAACGAACTCGGCTGTGAAGCCTGAGGAGAAGAAGAGCGACGACGCGTGGGGAGCTGGCTCGTCGCTTTACGATCTGAACAACTTGGGCAGCTCCAGTGGCACTAACAGCAGCAGCGCGAATCACCCTGGTCAGCATCCGCACTACCAGCACTCGAACGCTAGCAATAGTTTCAGCGGGTTGGATACTCTTGCTGGATTGCCCAGCAAGCCCGCAATGGGAGGCGCTGGCGGTATGAACATGAGCATGGGGGCAATGAGCTACTCGGGCGGTATGGGTATGGGTCACAGTGGGATGCAGCAGCAAGCCGCGTTCGGCCAGATGGGTCAAGGAAGTGTGGCTCATCACCGACCGATGATGGGAGGTATGATGGGTATGCAGCAACCAGGCATGGGTATGCAGCAACCAGGCATGGGTATGCAGCAGCCAGGTATGGGCATGCAGCAGCCAGGTATGGGTATGCAGCAGCCAGGTATGGGCATGCAGCAGCCTGGCGTAAGTGGAATGGCGAGCCAAGGTGGTTTCGGCGGAATGGCATCGGCGCAGCAGCAGCAGCAGCAGCGACAGCAACAGGCATTCAATCAGTTTGGCAATTTTAGCTGAAGTGCTGCGCCTGTGGCCGTTAAGCCACAGTTTTGACGCAGTGAGGTGGAGATTGCGACGTGTTGAGCATGCGGTCAATAGTTGCCAAAGACGGGAATGCAAATCAGAGCTTACTGTACAAACGATCAGACCGTGTTGATTACATCCGCAGTAGTTCCTCTGTGAAGCGATTGCTACGTGTGCGAATCGGGACTGCTGTACAGCCTCTGCCTGCTATCGTTTGCAGCCGCATTGATGCCGACCACCGATAAGGCAAAAGAGCGCACACTTGCAACTACACATTGGCGCTCCGTTGATCCTATCATGCCCCAACTGGCATCTCCACCTCGCTGTGGCACTACTGCATTGCAAAGGTGGCCAGTCACTGACGACATGACAGACATGCATGCGCACTTGCCCTACTCAAACGCACAATTTATCCTCCTGCACTTGCAAACGCTCGGTAGCATCCTGCTCATCTTCCCGGAACTCGTCAATTTGGTCAACCAGCTAGCCAGCTTGTCAACGGCGCTGGCGCATCCATGATAAATGGGTTGTACCGATCCTCAAGAGCATGCTGACAATTGACCGTGCTTGCTGCCAAAGTGTGCGTTCTGCGGTGACTGCGGCTGCGTTGTACACCCCGTGTCTTCCATGTCGTGGTCCTGCTCGAGTCTTTGCCTAGCTGCAAACGTCTGCAAGAACCCTTGACCGGTACTGCTACTGCGTGACAATGTACCTGTCGACGTCACCAAGATGTTAATCTGACTCGACGTTTTCTTCAGACTCACCCGTGAGTCGTCGGCCAGAGCATCGTGGGGAGCGTCAACGCATTTGCGCTTCCTCACTCCTTCAGGGTGCTTGTGAAACACATTGAACGGCGAGAGAATGCGTACATGGGCCGGTGTCGACAGTCGAGCTCGAGCGTTCGTCTTGTCGCTGCTCCAAGATGGAGAAGTGACTGCGTCATCTTCTGCACTGTCGTCCATCGACCTGACCTCCCCGTCGTCCACACCCACCAGAGCCTCATCTCCTCCGTCGTCTTGTTGCGCCCCATTGCTGCTACACACCGTCCGCCTGTCAGCCACGTGCTGCTTGAGCTTCAGCTGCTTCTTCAGCACGTCGCGCGGCTGCGGAGACGACGGCGGTGTGCTCGACCGCTCCGGCAGCAGCAGCGAATGCGTCGCACATCCGCTTCCACACATCCGCGCCGTCTCTTCCTCTGCTCCGTCTGCTTCCTCTGCTCCGTCTGCTTCGTCTGCTTCGTTGGCGATAGCCTCAGCTCTGCGCACGAGAGCGCCGCGAAGCCGTCCAACAGCGATCCGCGTGAGTTTCTCCCGCAGTAGCGCAATGTCTTCGACGTCGCTGACGAGTGAGTTGCGGCGGAGCTTCGAGTGCACGTGGACGGCGTCGGGCGTCAGCGAACGGCTCGCGCAGAGCGACGTGAACGACATGACGAGCGGTGCAGCGCGGGGGCGGCAGTGGGCTCGACGTCGGGGGCGGAAGTGGTGTGGCGGACACCAAAGTGACGACGCTCGGCGTCGTTTCGAGGTGGGGGCGCTCGCTGGTTGAGACAACGAAAGGCTGAGTGGGACCGTCTGACTGGGGTTCAGTATGGAACGAAGAGGCAACCGAACAACCGGAAGCGGCGAACGGTCGAATGTCAGACCTCGTTCGTTGTCTATCGAACTGCCTGTTGTTCGCGCCACTGCATTGTCATGTTCGTCACTGCTCACGTGGCGCTAGAGCCACTTATAAGCGCATAGCCGCACGACGGAAGCCGATTAGTCGTCGACAGACGACGAACCGCTCGTCCGACCAGGTTTTGTCTGTGCCCAAAACAGGGCCTACTGCAGCACTTCAACACATGACAACAACTTGGACCGCCTTTGACATACTACGCAGTCGTGTCTCGTCCCGACGATTCACGTGACGCAATGGCACAGTTCGGGCATGGCCGCTGCTTGAAGATGCGGCGGGATGCAGGGGAAAGTTGTATCTGGTCGGCGTTTCCACACGTGGAATGCACACAAGCTCGAAGCAAGCACTCTTACCTGCTGCTTTCGACTGCGCTTAGCTGGGAAGGCACCACCAACACGGCAGCAGTGGACATGTTGCCGCGCGTCCACTCCGCTTACAGAGGTGGCGTGATCCGTACTATGTATCTATATGTACAGTCACTGCTGCTGCTGCTGTTGTTGTTGGTCGTTGGAAAAGCCTCATTTTCGTGATGGTTTGCCGGATATGCATACGCACTTGTCGACTCGTAACGTGTTTGATGGAAGGCTTTGGCTTGTCCAGCAATTGTTTCGCGGTTGGACAGTCTTTTGGGAGTAACGTGCGACCATAATGTGCGAAGATGCCCGAAATTGAGGTTGTAATCCTTTCACACATGACGAAGAGCGAGACTTCGTTTGCCTCGAACTCGTAGCTTTCCAAGAAAAGCGACCTAGAAGAATCCCACCTTCAGTCAATATGAATATGCACTGCGTACCAGAGGGATGTACGGCGTGGCGAGGTGGGAGGTCTGTGCTCGCACCAAACTCTTGACGCGGCCTGCAAGTTTTTTTTGCACAATACGACAATGGGTCAAGTGTGAGAATTTTCGACAAAATGTCACACGTCTGAGCACGTGTGACATTCTTCCTTGTCCATCCAGCGCACGTTAACAGCAGTTCGTATGCTTTACGTGTCCAGGATGACACGATGGTCCAAGCGTCGGGAATGATGGACTTTGTGTCTCAACAGCGATTGCGTCCGGCAAGAAAAACAGCAGGGGCAGTTGAACGCCGCCACTTGTTGACAACGACACGAGCCATGGTCGATCTGGATGTGTTGCTGCAAACGCGCCGAGTCCGGTAGCAATGGTCTAGCCTATGCCATGCTTCCTCCGACGCGCGGGGCGACGCGGCTGCGGTTGAGGCAAGTTTTACTTTGCGGACAATTTCTGGGGACGGAAAGTATCATGACTGCAATCAAGCAGTCACAGGTTACAACAGCCACAATCTGATGGCACAGCTTACATATATACAACAGTTCAGGGGCAGCAAACTCCTTACCATATTCACGTGACGGCTTCCTGCCCTCACTCCCTCTTTTTCTTCTTCTTCTTGCTGCCAGTACCTTGACTTACAGCAGATCGCAAGCGTTTGCTCTGAATTTGCGCGTAATGTACTCGGTCGTCGTAACTTGTAAAGAATCGATCCAATCGTGTCTGGATATGTCTGCTAGCAGCTCTTGCCTTTTCTTCGAGAGGCTGTAGAACGCCATCGCTTTTTTGCTTATCCCACCCGAAAGCATTGGCACAATAGTTGCGCAAAGCAGCCAAGTCCGGAGCACTCCACGAGAAGCGAGTATCAGAGCGATCCACCTGAGGAGCCATGTACGCCTGGATCACTTGCTTGTTCGGAAATTCGTCGCCAAGTTCCCACTTCCGGCGTGCACTTGCGTGGGACAATTGAAAGCGTTTGCGAGCTGTATCACCGTCGCTCTCATCGCCCCCTTCTTTCAAATCTCGATCGCTCTCCTTGTTCACTTTCTTCTTACGCACACCAGATGCAACGCGCTGAGCTTCTTCGGCAACATCAAAAGTCGTGACCCATTCTTTAAATTCGCGAAGGCCCTCTATACCAGGATACGCCGCTGCAATCTCAGTTGCGTTAACGATACCAATGCCCCGTACGCCATCCGTGTAATCGCTTCCAAGGAGCAGGGCAAACGCAATGATCTGCTCTCGCGAAAACCCCAATTCTAGCTCAATATCACGAGCCGAAAAGGCTTCGACAAACTTCTGGTGGTGGAAAATGTTTTTGTAGACGCGCTTGCCTCCGAATGGAAAGATGTCACTATCGTCTGTGATAACGCCATCCACGAGCCCAAGTTGTTCCAGCGCCGCGCATTGCGCTTCCGCTTCCATAGGGCTGACGAGAAACGGCACACCGAAGAGACGCAAAAGTGCCATCACTTCACCCACCATATCGTCCGAAATTCCTTCCGTGTCGCGCGATTGCCGGCCGCGCAGTTTTTTCAGCTCACGCTGCTCTTTCTGCAATGCGGCTGTATCCATTTCCGAGCTTGTTGTGTCCATGGAATCGCTAGCTTGGGGGGCTCGCGTGGTTGCGTGTACTGGAGGTAGCGGACACTAGCATTGCCGGTATCATCATCCAACTTGTTGTGCTCACTCGCGATCGAAGCCATCACTGCAGCCCGTAGCTGCTTGTCGCTATCTTCAACCCCTTTGTCAACCTTCGCGGCAATCGGCGAAGCGTCGTCGTCGTTTTCAATTACGACTACTTCGGCGGTATTCTGGGTAATTTCTGCCGCAGGCTTAAGCTCGTCTTTTTTGCTCACGATCTCGCGAGAATCCTTAGCCATATCTCGGGTAGCGACATCTCGACTGTCATCTTCACTTTCTAGTACTACTGCCGGACGTTTGAAGGCTTCAACACGCTTACCGTGCTGCAACGAATGTGCCTGCAGTGCTCGGCGTACGGCACCAGCAGCCCACTGAGTGAGATTAGAGGCTGTCGTCATCGCAGACCGCAACGCCTCATCTTTGAGTAAGTGCAGATCTTCGTGCCCCTTTGCATCCTCGATTTCGTCCTTCATTGCTATGAGTAATTCATCAGTGCCTTGAGCATCGTTGATGTTGTGGTCATCAATTTGTTCATCCCCAACAGTCAAGTCTAGCGGATGCTGCTCGTTTTGTCCAAGATATTGCACATCAAAATGCGCAACCATTGCATTTTCGTCGGAAGCACCGACAGGTATGCCCTTATCATCCACCTCCTCCCAGTCTATCTCATCATCACTACGATCCCCCTCACTCTGGTTTTTCTCTGCAGCAGCAGCTTTGACCGAAGACGATGGTTTCGTCGCAGCAGACAATTGTGACACGTATTTACTCAGCAATTCCAGGACCCAGAGTATCACTTTTAGACTGCTCTACGGTTGACGAAGCAGCCTCTTCCCACTCAACATCGTCGTCATCGTCATCCGGGTCACTTTTGGCAGTCGCAACTTGGGTAGAAACACGCTCAGTCTTGCATGCTGGAAACAGTTTCTGGAACCGCGCCATCTCTTCAGGATCAACTTCGTCAAGCTTTAGTTCAACGCTCACATCACTCGATGACGGCCGTGCGGCAACGACCTTGGCAGCAGCAGGCTTTGCAGAGACAGACGGCTTGTCCTTTTTCAGCCGACTCTGTCGCAATCTTTCAATCGCAAGTACGGGCTCTTGCTTGACTCGAACCTGATACCGTGCAGCCAAAGCCGCTGCAATTTCCTTCGCATTGTCATGTAGAGTATGTTCGAATCTTTCCAAAGCGAGCGTAGACGATGGACCTTTTCGATCTACTTCGAAGGCGTCAACCTGAGCCTCGCGAGGCTGTATTCGCTCATTGACCAAGGATCGTTCTGTCATGTCAACACGTTCAGCCGTCTTTTTGTCATCCTCGTCTTGGCCGTTTTCCTCTTTGTGATCTGCATCTTTTTGGTAGATGTAAAAGCGGTTGCTATTCGAGTCAATGCGGTGGCCTTGGCCAACGCCACCCTGACGCTCCATCTCTTCCTGCCTCTTTTGCTTCTTTGCCGCATCTATCCGCCGATTAAGCGAGCTAGTCTGCAAAAACGCTGATATCTGTGCGTGCGAATACTTTTCCGGCTTCCCAGCGAGCGGGATGAACTGATCCCTCACTTCTTGACGCCGGTCACGCAGGATTTTCTGGACCATGTCTTTCTGCAAATGAGGTGGCAAGGAAAAGACCGCGTGGAGATCGATCTTTGACAGTCGCGACGTGTCCAGCTCCACGTCGTCCAGCGTCAAGTCTCCACTTTCTTCCTCGAACTCTGCTGCGGCTTCCCAAACCCCTTGCATCTGCTTCTCCTCGATCGTTGCTTCTTGTTTCACTACCCCAAGTATTTCACCGCGTCCCACGTCTCGACCTCCATCGTCTCGCTTTTCTTTCCCATCGTCACCACCTCCATCATAAGCGCCATTAGTAAGCTCTACTTTCTCCTCGTTCAGCACCTCCTCCGTCTTCCTGGCATCGCGAGCTTTCGGCAGCGTAAAACCCGGTGCAACAGCAGCTGCCAATGCCGTACTGCTCTGCGCCTTGAGTACCTACAGCAACCCACAGCAAGCGTCCACCTGCATTAGACTAGCAACCGTCGACACTGAAATTAACCCACGTGCACTTGACCGTCCGCTCACCTCTTGTCGCTGCTGCTTCAGTCGATTGAGCAACAGACGTTGCGCCGTGTGGCGCAAATTGGCCGTCTGCTGCTCCTGTCGCTTCCTCCGCCGCGCAGTCGTTCGCTTCTTGATCTCTGGCGTCTGTCCATCAAACACAAACACCGGACGTACGCCATAGAAGAGCAGTTTTGCCACGCGGTACAGAGTCCCCAGGAGATGGGCGTTGCGGATCATGTTGCCCTCGTCGTCGCGCATAGCCTTCACAAACTGCGTGAGCCAAATGCTCGCGTCCACAGCGAGGACCTGACCCGCGAGGGACTCGATCTCGACCTGTCGCCCCACGGGCGCTAGGAGCGTCCAGAGATTCTGTACGCCCATGACGGAACACGATCAAACGCTAAAGAGACATATAGCGAGGAAGAAGATGATGTGGGAGCGAGCCGAGATGGCTACTTGTGGACAACCGATGTTCTTTTATTTGGGGGGGGTATGTGGCTTGATTACAAATAGGGCAATCGAAGGAAAAAAAAATATATATATATACACATTATAGTGCACTAGACAATCACGAGAATAAGAAATGCAACAGGTTTGCAGAGAATAAAAAGTGCCCACACAAGATGGAGAATGTCAGATTGATGTACCGCTTAAGTTTTAATTGGAGATGGAAGCTCAGTAGACGATCACCCGATGTGCTGAAGTGACCGTCACTGTTTTGAGTAGACGGCAGGTGCGTACCACTAGCAGATGTTGTGACAGGAGAAAGAAATAGGCCTCCTAAAGGATGTTCAATGTTGATTCCTTTTAGCTTAAATCAGTTCGCTAATTTGTATGTGTAGGGTTTTATCAGAGCAAATTTACTTTTCCTTTTACTTCCTCGTTAATTGTTCCTCTCTGCTTTCTGTAATTTCAACAGGTTATGAGCCCAAGTACGGTGGGAGGAAATGATGTCCTCAACGAGGACAATTACTTCGTATGGGAGTTTAATGCGCGGATGGAGCTTGCCAAGAAAGGTTTGTTGGAGCACATCGACGCGACGAAGGCACCGAGTGAAGGGGACGCGAATGCGTCAATATGGAAAGTCAATGATATGAAGGCCTTCGCGAACGTGTGTACGATGATCAACCCAAGTCTTTAATCCATGGTTCGGGGTGCAAACTCTACTGTAGAAGCGTGAGAGACTTTAGGGAGCTTCTTTCTTTGCAGAAGCATTCATAATCGTGTGCAGATGCGCCGACAGCTACACGAGTTCAAGATGCAGTAGGGAGACAGTGTTATGGATCACTTTCTCAAGTTTGATGAGCTGTGCATGTCAATGCAAGCCATCGGTGACAAAATTGTACAGGATGAGCGACTCGTTATTCTGCTTGGAAGCCTATCTGATGAGTACGATCAGACAGTCAAGATCATCGAGAACATGAAGGACATGGATTTGTCTCAAGCCAAGGAGATGCTTCGTCATGAATACGAAGGCATTGCTCGAAAGGAGAAGAGCGAAATCGCGTTGAAGGCTACAAGAAGGTTCAAAAGCAAAAAAATCAGCCAAGGGAACCAAGAAACAAGTTCTCTGGGACGTGTTTCATATGTGGGAAGCATGGAAACAAGAAACAAGATTGCTGGAAAAATCCAGACAAGAGGAAGAATTCGGAGCAAGCGTTTACTGTGGGTGAACATGGCTCTGATGGTTGGCTACTCGACAGTGGTGCGAGTAGTCATATGTGCCCATTCCGACAAGAATTGGTGGAAACTCGATCACTAAATAGGTCGGTTAAGATTTCTATTGCGAATGGAGATAAGGTTTTGGCTGCCGGTGTTGGTACTATTCTCGTTGTATTGAAAAACATGAAGCCAATTAAAATTAAAGACGTGTTGGACGGTCAGATCTGGATCTTTGTCTTTTTTATTCCTGCATTGGCTGCGAAGGGGTTACACGTAACTTTTTACAATAAAACGTGCGATATCAGGAGCGAACAAGAATTGGTGACTTATGTGACTCAAAGGGGCAAGTAGTTTGTGCTTGAGTGTGGTACAATGGAAGCTGCAAGTTTGACTGAAGCGGTTAGGGGTGTAGCCAAGCCTATGAGTCCAATTGTGTGGCATGCACGACTGGGACATTTACCAATAATGTCAATAAAGAACCTCGACAGGTGTGTTAATGGATTCAAAATGGATAGTTCGTCTGTTGAAAATGATCATCAAGACGAAATTTGCGAAGGATGTGTGTCGGGAAGGTTATCAGTGAAGCCGTTCTCGAAGTCGAGTTACGGCGAAGTAAAGACCACATCACTGCTCCAAGTTTTTCACAGTGACGTGTTAGAACCAATGGAGACCAAGCCACAAGGGGGAGCAAAGTTCGTGGTTACATTTCTGGACGATTATTCGCGATATGTGATTGGCTACTACATTCAGCACAAGTAAAATGTGGTGGACAAGTTCATCGAATACAAGTCGATGATGGAAAAACAACCGAGCACTAAGATCAAGTGTATTCGCACCGACAATGGGGGCGGGTACCTCAACAAGAAGTTTGCAGAAATTTGCCGAAAGGATAGAATGATGCATCAATCGACAGTGCCGTATTCACCTCAGCAAAATGGAATGGCTGAAAGAATGAATGGGACATTGACTGAACGATCCAGATCGATGCTGAATTACATGAAAGTAAAACAAATGGTTGGCTGAGGCGATGAACACTGCGGTTGATGTGACCAACCGAGTCATTTGTGCTTCACACCCAACCAGGACACCAGTTGAAGTGTGTTTTGGAACCAAACCTGACCTGGCTCGCATGAAAGTATTTGGTGCGAAAGGTTACGCCCATACTGCTCAGCCAAAACGTTTCAAGTCGGACAAATTGGCATTCAAATGCATGTTCCTGGGTTACTCGGATGAAGTGAAAGGATACAGTGTATGGAATTCTGATTCCAATAGAGTGGAATTCACTCGATCAATGACTTTGCAAGAGTTACCAATATCCAAGTATGTGCAAGTGTTTTTAAACGCACCTACTACTGCTCATGTGAAGTACGACGATGATGATGCAGAAATTGTGCATCTACACTTTTTCCTACCCCAGGTGGCGTGTAACCAATGGTGGTAGACCAAATTGGAAATGATCAAGTAGTTTCACCACCAAGTGAATTCGAGTCTATTACTCCATCACAAGACTTTGTGCATACACCTGATTCTGCTTTTGAGATCGATGATGTTTACATGGAACCAACTGACCTATTGTAAATACAAGTCGGTACATTGTGCCCAAGGGGGGCTTGGTGGATGCAGATTAATACGCAGTGGTGACATCATCTAGTTTTAATGGAAAAACTGTTCCGCTTGCGTTACCTCCAACACGTGGTGAACATCAAGCTTTAGTGTCCTTCGCGACGTCTGATACAAGTAATACAACACGCAGTGAGGAACCAGAAAATCGTGCGTTAAAAATATATCGCATCGAGTATAAGCAAGCAAATGCAGCGCTCATCACTACATCGACAAATGAAGATGCGATGGCATCTCCACAGTAGAAGATGTGGGGTGTAGCAATCAAGACTCAATTGATGGCCTTAAACAAAAAGAAGACATTGACATCAGTGGATAAATCGTCAAACATAAAGGTGATCGGAACCAAGTGGGTTTTTGCAAATAAACGCAATGAACGTGGTGATATCGAGCGGTTCAAAGCTCGACTTATGGCGTTGTGTTATCGTCAAACCCATGGAGTTGATTACCACGAGACGTACTCACCAGTCGCGAACATTAATTCAATTCGCATCTTTCTGGGGGTATGTTGTCACTACGGATGACAATCCACCAGTATGATGTTGATACTGCGTTGATCAATGCTTTTTTGGATGAAGACCTGTATATTCACACACATCAAGGCGTCGACATGGAACCGAATTAATTTTTGAAATTGAAATAAAGCTTGTATGGACTAAAACAAGCTGCTGCGACGTGGTTCAAGACGATTTTAAACCTTTTTAAGAAGAGATGGGTTTTGTGGTGTGTGTTTCTGATCCGTTTGTTTTCGTTCGTCACGACAAAAATTTATCGTTGGTTCGCGTGACTTTGTATGTCGATGACATGCTTATTGGTGGTGATTCGGTGGACTCAATCACCCGAGTTGCGGATAAGTTATCGAGTCATTTTCAGCTCAAGACATTGGGCAAAGTGCGATTTATTCTCGGTATCGAATTGGAATACGAGATGGGTATGAAACAGCTCAAGATAAGCCAGAGTGCATGTATCACCAAAATGGCTGAAAAATGTTACCAAGTTGGAGCAAAAACGGTGTACAACATAAGTGTGGAAGGCCAAACTATGGCCAAGTGCGTGGATTTGGAGCCAAAATTGGAAAATCGACCACATCGGTCTCTGGTCGGGTCACTCTTATACGTGGCGACCGGAACAAGACCTGATATTGCGTTCGCAGCGTGCCAAATAAGTCAACATTTAGAGAAACCAAGTGAAGAACACTGGAATGCAGCTATTCGTATATTGCTCTACCTAAAGTCGACTCTACCCAGTGGAATTTGCTATCGTGGAAAGTCTAGTGAGCTGAAGGTAAGTGCATACAGCGATGCTGACTGGGACAGTAACAAAGACAATTGGCGTTCGACATCAGGTGTGATGGTAATGATAAACGACTCTCCGGTCATTTTCAAATAAAGAGTGCAAAATAGTATATCAGCACTGCTGAAGCTGAATATGTGGCCCTTTTATTGTGCACTCAAGTAGTTCTGTGGATGAAGAGCCTATTGCTGGAGATGAAGACCAAGATTGACATCCCTGCCATTGTGTACGAAGACAACCAGAGTGCTATTACTTATGCGAAAAACAAAGGATATCAGAGTCGTGTCAAGCACATTAAAAACGCTATGTTATGAAGGTGAACAAGTCAAGAACAAGGTTATTCAAATAAAGTATATTGAAACCAAGTTACAGCTTGCTAACTTTCTAACCAAGGCGATATCGATGAAGAAGTTCAAATTTCTTGTGGCTAAGTCAAGCATTGGAAACTTTCCGTCGAGGGAGAGTATTGGAGATGGAAGCTCAGTAGACGATCACCCGATGTGCTGAAGTGACCGTCACTGTTTTGAGTAGACGGCAGGTGCGTACCACTAGCAGATGTTGTGACAGGAGAAAGAAATAGGCCTCCTAGAAGGATGTTCAATGTTGATTCCTTTTAGCTTAAATCGGTTCGCTAATTTGTATGTGTAGGGTTTTATCAGAGCAAATGTACTTTTCCATTTACTTCCTCGTTAATTGTTCCTCTCTGCTTACTGTAATCCAAACAGTTTTGTATTCAACCGAATAAAGTGATGTCTACGATCAATCATTTACACTTAAGTTCTTCTGCTCCACTTCCTATCTTACTTTATTAATCCAAAATATATACATGTAAATAGTCGACAGCCGTATTACACAATGACAGAGGCCAGGCCAGAGCTTCAAGCGTCGTCCAACTGCAACGGAGTACCAGTATAGTAAACAAGGTGTCGGCAGACAAGGAAACGGATCAAATACGAGATAAAATTTTGATACTGATTATTATCGCTTACACAACCTACTTTTCGACCTTTCCAAAATCTTTAAGACTCCTAGTCTCATTCTCAATAGTGCTGGATACACTATACTGAATTGACACCAGTAAAAGCCGCACTCATCATCCATGAGAAACTGACAATCCTTCAGTCGGCACCATCTATCACAAATCACATCAACAGTCTCCCATATAATCACTTCTAACACTCCTGTTCAGGTGTACTGGATTCTTGCACTTCATGGCACCAAATTGCTCTGCGCGATTCTAGCGCCTAGGACCACTTCGCAAGTATACATCAGTCAATAACCTCCACACCTCCATCATTTCGTTGCCTTCAATGCCTTGGTCAGCGCATCTGCTAACATCACTTCCGAGCGAACAAATGTTGGCCCAATGATTTCGCGTCGAGCATATTCACATAAGAACTTTAATCTCACGTCGATATGCTTTGTTTTTGCTGACAACGCCTCTCCCTCGACTTATTTAATCGCATCTCGGTTGTCCACGTACATTGACATCGACAATTTAATTGACATACGAAACTCGTTCAGCATCTCAAAAATCCCAACAACTCACGAGCAACCTCAGATGTAGCCACAAACTCTGTTTTCACTGTCGATAACGACACTCCACCCTATTTTTGCAAACCCAGCGCACACCAATCTCTTTCAAAAAAGATCACGTCGACGGTAAATGACTTTCAATTATGCTTATCCGCCTCAAAATTTGCATCTCTCAACGCGGTGATCCCAAATAAATCGGACGCTTTCATCATGCATTTCATTACCAGTTTAATGGTCTTTGTGCCTTTCACATATCGAGCGACCTTTTTGCATCTTCGAATCATGTATACGCGGCATATGCGTCTGTCTTGTCGCCTTGTGTACTGCATTATCGATGTCAGTTTGCGTACGACGAGCTTTCGACAGTAGCGTACCGACAAGTGACTGAAAATTCCGATTACCTCCTTCTGCGAGCTGCTTGAGCAAATTCTCGTCCAGCGATTGCAACTCGTAGCAGTCATTCGTAATTGACACGCGCGTCGTATTTGCGTCTTTTAGTCCATAGTCACGCAATAAGTCTTAATTGCTTCTTCTTGGTTCGACTTGTAGCCACATCCTTTTCTATACTCAATTTGAAGGCCTAGCAATCTCTCAGGATGGCCAAATTCCTTTATCCACAAGGATTCCATACTCACGAAGAACTGATTCACCACTTTTGCAGTAGTTCCAGTCACTACCAGGTCGTCAACGTAGACACCTACAACCGCCACATCACCAATATTGCGCCTAAAATACACACACATGTCCATAATGCACTGAATGAAATCGGTATCAATTAACTTCGAGTGAAGCAATTGGGTCCAAAGCCTCTCAGACTTCTTTAGACCATACAGGATTTTTTGTTTCCTATAAACGAGATTCTTTGGGCTTTGCACACGGAACGAACGCATATTTTCTTCGCAAACCTCCATTTAGACCGGGCCACCTAGAAATATGTCCAAATGCTCGTCCTGATTATTCTTCACGTAAGCGTTCGGGATATCACCATGCTTGGTGAGTAAGCCCCATGTAACAGCCAGATCCAAGATCACTTTCACGATACTCAACTCTATTACTGCGGTAACTGTCATCAAATAGTCAGCTTCATGCACCTGTTCGTTGCCACAAGCAACAAGACACGCTTTCAGACGTCCTGTGTCTCCATTCGTGTTGATTTTTGTCTTATAAACCCACTTACTGTGAATAATCTCGCAATCCTAGGGCCGAGGTATTATCTTCCAGACACCGTTGCTCTCGAGCGTAACCAATAATTTTTAATCACCTCAATCTACCCGTCGCGCCTTGGACTCTTCATGGCCTCAATGTATCTCTGTGGTTCCAGCTGATATACGTGATTCACCACGTCAGGCATCGTCTCCTGATTTTCTTCCGAAACATCAGATTCTTTTGTCACAGATCGCATGACGTGTTTTAGTCTCGACCACGTCTTTTTCTTCTCCTTTGGCTTGGTATGAGCTTGCGGTGAATCGTCAACATCTTTGCTTGGAAAATTAGTCTTGTAACACGGAATGATTGCTACCTCTTCGACATTGATCTGGGGGTCTCGCTCATTCTCTCCTTCTGAATGGATACATTTATACTATCCGCTTCTGCCTTTCTGCTTTTCAGCATCAAGTTCTGGTCTTGGGTGAGTGTCTCGATATTCGCGACATGCTGCGTCACAACAACAATATTCTTCTTTCGAACTTATACTTTATTGCCTTTCGTCACGCCACTTTTCTTCAAATCTAGTATTTACTAGCGCGTGATGCTGCAACGAATTCTTGCGCGGGTCGCGATACGTAGTAGACTGCGATTCAAACCATGCAACTCAACGTAAATTCGGTACTTCACCTGTCAAGATTTCGATCGACGAAGCTATTCCTGCATTGTACCTAGTTGAGATAATATTCAGGATGTATGTAGAATACTCTTGGGCATCTCCCCAGTAGCATATCGGCAAATTGCTAGCGGACACCATACATCGTGCCATGTTCATCACGGTACGATGCATTAGCTTGGATTTGCCGTTAAACCCTTGATTACACGCCTCGCCAACTTGACGTGTCACAATTGCTGGATCACAGAATAGATTCACATTCGTGTAATCACCTTCGCCGTCAGTACGCAACACGTGTATACAGCAATTAAGTCGTTTCTCGATGTATATCAAGAAATCATTGAAATTCTTCGCCGCTTGATACTACATTTCTGTACGAAAAAATCAACAGTAATTAGACTTGCGATCAACGAAGTTGACCAGGTATCAATTTATAAGTCGATCCTTTGACGTCATAGGTCTTTCTAAATCGCTGCACATGACTTCTCCCACTCGACCCACTGATGAGTGTAAACCCAATTTCATCGCGAGCTGCACACCCTTGGTATGCTTTACCTGCCTTGACCTTCAATATAATGCCCGATGCCGGTTCCTGTGCCATGCACTTGATTGTATCGTAAGCCAAATTCCAAAATCGCAAATAAATGGGATCCAGCGAGACCACATGAGCGCTACCTTGAGGCTGCAATACACTTGTATCTTTAATGATTGTCAGCAATATGCTGAAAGAGTAAGCGTGATCTGAAAACGCATGCAACGCAAGTAAATTACCCTCAATTCCACACCAAATACCACTTCGTCAGTTGCGCGACAAACAAGTACGCGTCGCTCCATCTTGTACGTCAGCGCTTGATCTTTATTCTCAAACATGCCATACGATAACATGTTACGACCATAGGATGGGCCAAATAAACCTTAATATTCGCATCTTGTGCTGCTTTTCTTCTGCTTCCACGGCAAAAAGTACACTCCCCATCTTGGTAAATTTCAGCATATTACCTTCAGGTAGCATGCCGTTGATCTCACAGCATCTTGTAATAAGAGATGGTATTAGTGTTGCTGCACTTGTTGCAGAATATGTAGAAGTAAAAGTGATATATATTAAGCATTAACTTTCCTCGGTCGTTAATAACTACACATGCATGCGAAACGGACTGCAACTATACCGTCTATAATTCACGTCTATCCCGCTCCGTCCCATCTGCTACGACATTGACAAGACGAAGTGGTAATCTCGTCGCTTCGTCTCATATGTCGCAACATCCTGGTGGTCCGACGTGGCGATATCGTCGCCTCGTCCCATCTGTCAGGATGTCAAGTCTGTTAGCCGATCAGGTACGGTTGTTACTTACCGTGTGATAGGGTATTGCCCTTGACCTTCACTACCTGTCAAAAGCAATAGCTTCTTACACTCCTCCTCAATCGTATCCGGAGGGTTCTTCAACTTGAACATCGCACGTAGTTCCTTCATCCTTGGTGCCGCCAGTGCTCTAGTCAGGAGATCAGCAATCATCTCTTCTGACTCGATGAAGCGTGGCTCAACCTCGTTTGCTTGAGCGTAGCGGCAGATGAACTTGAACCAAATGTCCACATTATTTGCACTTGATGAGCTCTTCTCGGTCTTCAACAAGTTAATCGCGGCTTGATTATCCATACACATCGGCTTTGGCTTGACAATCTTCATGTTTAGTTCGCCAAACAGTTCCTTTAAACCCAAGAGCTCGTGACCAGCGTGGGATGCCGCGATGAACTCAGCTTTCATAGTGCTCAGCAAAAAAACCGTCTGCTTCTTGCACACCCATGACTCGACAGCACCATCCATCGTGAGAACGTATCCCGTAACCGACTTGCGGTCCTACTTGTCCGCATCAAAGTCTGCATCACTCCATCTTTTAACCTTGATTGGGACGTCCATACCGTGTGAGATGTTGATGCATAACTTAAAACTCTTAGTTTCCTTCAGGTATCTTGCGAATCGTTTCGTCGTTCTCCAATCCTTTGTTGTCGTCTTGTGAGTCTGTCGAGTCACCCGGTGTACCGCGAAACAAATGTCCGGTCGAGTGCAACGCGCGATCTATAGTAAACTTCCGACTAGTGATTGGAAAGCCTTGACACTATCATCTCCAACCGTGGCGGTCGGCTTCAGAGACTCTGATTTCGTCTCATCGACGGCATTGCATTCGTCTCCTATTGGAGATCGAACCCAGATAGCTGTAGACAGTCCATGTTCCTTTAGCAGTAGGTCGATGGTTACTTCTTCTTTCAACATGTAGCCTTCGTTATCGTCCAGCTTGACCCTAAGTCCGAGAAACTTGTTCGCCATTCCGAGGTCCTTGATCTTGAGAGACGCCATGTACTTATAAAATTGTCCGGCGACATCATTCGATGTTCCAGTCACCAGCAAATTGTCGACGTAAACACCGACGACCGTTAAATCTGTGCCGGTTCGGTTGACGTATAGACACATGTCCGTCGTGCAATGTCTGAAGTCTAACTCAGTCAACTTGGAGTGCAGTAGCTTGCTCCATTATCTTCCAGCTTGTTTCAATCCGTACAAGGATGTCTTGAGCAACAGCGCGAGTTGTTTTGTCCCGTCCACTCCATCATGAGCCAAGGTGTCATCATCAACTTTTATACCGCTTGTTATTTCCATGTAGATGTCGAGGTCCTTTTCTTAATCAGCCTTGACATATGGACTCGGCACATCCCCGTGCCGGGCCGGTACGTTCCATCTGTGCGAGAGGACCAGAATCATCTTAACAGTCCCTAGTTCCATAACCGCGGCAAAAGTCAAGGTGTAGTCGACTCCAAACAACTGCTCGTTCCCGCATACAACAAGTCTGGCCTTGTATCATTCGACTTTCCGTTCGGCGTCGGTACTTGTCTTAAAGACCCATTTGTTGTGAGTATGTGGGCGTTGTCAGGTGGAACAACAACCGCCCACACACCATTTTCCTCCAGTGCATCCAGCTCATCCTTGATGGCCACAGCCCATTTATCCTTGATGTCGCTCCGTACGGCCTCGCCATAGTTCCTTGGGTCTCGAAAAACGTTGATCATATCGACAGTCTGGTGTGTGTCAATGACATCACTTGATGTTTCTCCGTCAATTTGACGTGACCGTGTCATGTGTGGATCACGAGTCCATCCCGATGACCTTTCCCTTAATTTGCTCGTGCTGACTTGTTCACCGAGCTCGTCCTGACCTTCGGTACCATGTAACATTTTGGTCACGTTTGTCTCTTGTATGTTATCCAAGGTCTCAACATTTTTCACATGTTGACTCACCACCACGACACGTTCCGTCGGTATGAAAACCCGATTTCATTTCATCTCATCGCTCTTGCCGATGATGATACCCTGTTTTCTTCGATGATCCAACGACTTGTTTGAGGTCGTTCGGTGCACGGTGCATGGAGATCCGAAAAGCACAATGTCACTTAAGACGAGTGTCTTCTTGGTTAACATCTCAATAGGTGAGATGCCACCTTCGTTTGCCTTGGTAGGGATTCGATTTAGGATGTATGCTACATATTATGCAGCATCACCCCAAAACGTCAAGGGCAACCCACTTGCAAACACCATGCTTCGCACCATGTTCAAAATGATGCGATGCATGCGTTCAGCTTTGCCATTGCTGGCCTGATTTTCAAGCTCGCTCACCTGAAGAGTGACTTCAACTTCCTTGCAAAAAAATCCAGAGGCTTGTACTCACATCCACCTTCTGTACGTAAAACGTGTATACGGCAATTAAATTGACGTTCAAAAGCCACCAAGAAATTCTTGAAGTGCATCGCAGCGGCATCTTTGGTCTTCGCTAGGAACACCCGGCAATAGTTCGACCTGTGGTCAATGAAATTGACCAGGTATCGATTGCCGAGCGATCACGGGGGGTCAAATGACCTTTTAGGTCTGAACGTACCACACCTCCGATCACGTCAATGGGCGAATTCAGCCCACTGTCCTTCTGCGATTGTCGGTTCTTTGTCTGCTTGCCTTGTGCACAGGCTAAGCATTTAACACGCGTGGTATCAGTCAATTCGATACCAGAGGCGGGGTGCCGAGCCATCTTGATGATGGTGTCATAGGACAGGTGACCTAGACACCGATGAAAATTGGACAAAGTTCCGTGTTGCGTGTCGTTCTTTGCATGGTTTGTAATGTCTTCAACAACCGTCATGATCGCTTCTCTTGGTAACCCAAATCCACGAAAACCATCGGTCGTATTTTTATTGAAAAATTCAACGACCAGCACACTGTTGATGCAATCAACATCCATGATAGGTATCCCACCAGAATGTGACACCATGACACGCCTCCCTTCTCGGTATTCAAGAACGCATCCCTTCGACTCGAGTTTTCCAAACGAGATGATGTTGCACTCCAAATTGGAGGCGTATTGAACATCGAGAAGACGAATGGTGTTAGTCAATCCAAGTGCTTTGACCCGGACCATGACGCTTCCTTGTTTGGTGATCCGAAGTGGTTCACTATCCGATGCTGCAGTAAACCATTCGGTATTACAATCCACAGCATCTTCCAGCAAGTCCAAGTCGTTAACCAAATGGCGACCTGAGCCGATGTCCAGCACCCAGTGACTTGGTGAGATCGTTTGATGTCCTGGAATTGCCAAGACAAAATCCGCATCTGGTTTCTTCTTGGCACCTTTTGAACAGGTCCTCTTGAGGTGCCTGTTGCTCCCACACAGGTAACACTGCTTGCGTCGTTGTGGGCCATGTTGTTTCTTGATCCGTTTGTTCCTCTTGGGTTGGTTGTTCGGTTCGACGATGTTAACAACATCTCGACCGAAATGCTTCACGCGAACTACAACTTCCGTTGACTGAGCAAATTGGGAGATCTCTTCAGCTTGGCGAAGGAAATCGATCCTGTTCAAAATCAGGCGAGACAACATGGTAGTCCGCATAGACGGATCGGCATAGTGCACGATGTTGTCCAGCACGAGGTTGTCCGCACCTCCGCACGCATAGATTACAGCGGTCAGGTACAGAAAATGCTCCGTCCAGCTACGCTGAAATGACTTGTCTGCAGTAAACTGCTTCATGCTTTGGGCAGGTGTTATCTTGGTGTTAAAGATCTGGGGTAACCTTTGCATTGCATGCTCCAAGGTCGGACTCTCAGACCACCAAGTTTTCACCTGCCGCCGATAGTACTTCTGCGCCGTACCAGCGAGTTGTTGGCCGAGGACATAAACCTTAATGTCCTCAGGCCATGCACACCCACAGGCGATTTCCGAAAAGGCAACCTGCCAAACAAATTCTTTCCCCCATTCAATGAAGCCACTACCAGGTCCGAGGTAGAGCTCATTACCGTCGAAAGGTTGCAAAGCCAGCTTCCTTTGACGACCATCCAATACACCCTGGTGTACCTGCCCAGGTTGATGTAACACCGGACCTGGCATCTGCATACCCGGGTATGCTCCCGCGGGCATGGTATTCTCATGAACTCCAGGCTCAAGTCCTTGAGCCATTCCATAATTTACATTGGCCTGGGCCGGCGCGTCGACCATGTGATCCCAGGCCAAAGCAGGTCGTCGGGCACCAAAGTAGGTGGCCGGCGAGACGTTCGGTGAACGTTTAGAAGGCGGGGTACGCTCCGAAGCCTGGAGTGTTATACTGGCCCCTGAACCGAGAGCCGAAGCAAAGACGCTCGACTCCGCAGATTGCTTGCGTTGGTCACCGACTTGTCCATGATGGGAGGATTCCATCCTACCCATCCGATCCGACAAATCGCCAAGCATGGCGAGCATCTTGTCCAATGCCGCCGCGGGCACTGCCGACTTTTCTTCCAGTTGGTGGTCCTCGGTCGATCCTTGACCATCGACCACCACAGCGGGTGTGGCTCCTTGAGCTGCGCCGCCGACACGATCCTTTGGGCTCATAACCTGTTAAGAGATGTTATTAGTGTTGCTGCACTTGTTGCAGAAGATGTAGAAGTAAAAGTGATATATATTAAGCATTAACTTTCCTCGGTCGTTAATAACTACACATGCATGCGAAACGGACTGCAACTATAACGTCTATACATCACTTCTATCTCTCTCCGTCCCATCTGCTACGACATTGACAAGACGACGTGGTAATCTCGTCGCTTCGTCTCATATGTCGCAACATCCTGGTGGTCCGACGTGGCGATATCGTCGCCTCGTCCCATCTGTCAGGATGTCAAGTCTGTTAGCCGATCAGGTACGGTTGTTACTTACCGTGTGATAGGGTATTGCCCTTGACCTTCACGACCTGTCAAAAGCAATAGCTTCTAACACCTTGTATCTTCAACGAGACTTTCGTCACTTACAAAGTGACGGTTGGAACCACTATCGAGAATTCATACGTCTCGTTGACTTGTTATGCGAATCCCGCACAAAAAGTGCGAAATTTTCTTTCGCACCAGCCTTCCCGCTATTAGCTCTTGTTTATTCAATTCAGTGCTGTATGTCCAATCTTCTGACATGTGTAACACATGCGAGTGTCAGATCGCGGTTTGGGATCACTGATGCTTGCCACGAAGTCTCTACCAACCGCCTTATCACTTCTTGCTGCAGGTCGACCGTTGCTGTCGCCAATACTTCTCGTGATACTGATCACGCCAGGCATATGTTAACCATATACATTGTTGTAGTAGCCGATGATGATGTCAGGTCCATAGGAAGACGCAAGATTATGAGACGAAACAATGCATGTCAGTGGTAGTGGTAAACAAGTCACTATATTTCTCAGTTCACAACTATCATCACAGTACGCAAGTACTAGCACGAACTAGCAGCGAAGAGTCGACTGCTGAGCTGAAGAACTCTGGCGCAGCACAAAGATAGAGAGCGTACGCGTCATTAGCCAGAGAAGAGGTTATAATCCCAAGCGGTAAACGTGAAGATGATGACATCTTCTCACCAACGAGAAACCTCGCTCCCTAGCTTGAAGACATGGGACATTTTCAGACTCCTGACGAAAACGGAGGGTCATTTACTCTCATCTTCTTCATTAGAGCAACCGGGACACGATGACCCTACATGCTCATATGGATATGATCAACTCATTGCAACCTTGCAATAAGATCTTCGTGAGTCATGAGCACAAGCTCAAGCGTCAAGGCAAACCGACTCCAATGTAAGAATTCACACTACCTCACCGACGACATTGTCCGCAGCATATCGGTCATTTAGTGCACCCAAGTTGAAGGACGTTAACTTGGTTGAGTTCACCGGAGAAGGGCAACACTCAGGACGTGGAGCTGATTGGGACTCGTTCAAGTACCAATTTGATGTGCAGATACATACGCTTGGGACCTTCAATTTCGTAGTCTGGAATGACGAGTACCGAATGAGCGCTATGGCTATGTGTTTTCGCGGTGCATCCTTTATACATATCAAGTACATCGCGGATCGAGTACTTATTACTAACTACGACAGTATATGCAGGTCCATGAAGAACCAGTTCTTGCTGTAAGCCGAGACAGTCTCAACTGGGAAAGCTAATTGAAGCACTAAAGAGAACAAACGCAACATGGACATCTTGTATCGAGTACATGAGAGCTGTCGTGACCCGTATTAATGGTAACACGAGCAAGATTATCCTTGAATACATCTGATTATGCTCTTGCCCATCCGAAAAGAGACGCTCACTGGTGGAGATCGATCAAGACAGCTTGGAGTACGTGATCGAGCTCGAGAACGCTACAAGATACCTGATATCCATCACAGGAAGCGAAAAGCGATTCGTCTGTAAGATAAAGGGGGTGACGAATCTGTACGGCCGTGCCGAGAGAAACAAACCGAAGCTCGAGAAGGAAAAGCGGAAGTCAAGGCATGAAACTGGTGATGCATTCAGCGCAAAGGAGCCAAAAAGTATCCTTAGCGTGCCTGATTCTTTTGTGAGGATGAGGGTCACATTGCTACAACATACCCACGCAAGGAATTTCTGGAGAATACTAAAAGGTCAACAGGCTCAGCTAATGTGGTGGGGACATCTCTCGAGATCAACAAGACTGACGATAAGGACTGTAAGTACGCATCCTGATGGGCAGCATTCAGAGGCATCAGTGATCATCGAGAATTGGTGCTAGACTCTGGCGCTGGTCACCACATATGCGGTACCGGATTTGCGCTACAAAAAGAGTACGCATGCAATATGCCCGCGACTATCGCATATGGTCGCACCATCTAGTCTACTACGTATGGCCACATCGTAATGGAGATGTATGTCAACGAAAAACAAACCAAGAGTATGTTGCAAGACGTGCACGCATTTCCAGGGCTACGCGAAAATCTGCTACCAATGAATACACTTGCAAAACAAGGTATTCATATTTCACTGACTGAGCAAGACGCATCACTGTAAAAGGTTGACGATTCGGAAGTCAAAATTGCTGTTGACTGTGCGACGTGATACAATGGACCGGCTACCTTAATGGACATGCAATCGAATTAGCTGAAGCGAGCGTCACAGCGAAATCTAACGACAGCGTCATGGAATGACATGCTCGACTCGGCCATATCAACGTTGAGGATGTAACGGTAATTGAGAATCACGACCTTGCTGATGGGTACACATCACTGACAAGAATCGAAGTGACTGTGATGCATGTCGCGAGAGGAAGCAAACAAGAAGCGCTAAAACGATAACAGGCACTTCCGATTAGCACCAACGGATGACACTGGCTCCCTAATTAGAGTTGATTCTAAGACAAACGTCAAGCCGCACGATAACAAAGGATGTAATCACTCTTTGCATGTCGTCGACTATGCGTCTATCTATGGAGAAGTAATTCCAAATGCGTACTAAATCCGACTGGTTGTCCGCTGCTGAAAGAATGCATAGCAAGATTCTAGCGACAGTAAGACGTGCAATTGAAGGTCAATCGGAGCGACAATATATTTGACACGAACAAGATAAGGTCGTGGTGTGCAAAACGCGGTATCCATCTGCATCTAACAAAACCAGACGAATCGTCTTCAAATGGAAAGGTGGATAGGCGCCACAGAACTTTGTTTGACGGCATACGGGTTATGATAAATGTCGCTGCCGAGAAGCCTAGCTTCTGTGGTCGTAAGCACTACGACATCAGTCATGGGTAAGAAAACGACTTCGACACGTAAAAATGGCGGAAACAAGCCGCCTGTTGAAGCTCTGACCGGACACAAGCCCAACGTTAGTAGCATACTAAAGTGGGCTCAGAAAGTAACGGTTCATGTCAATAGTAAGTCCATGGGTACACGAAAGAAGTGTGAGCACGGAATATTCATCGGGTATGATGATAAGGTCCAGGGACGTCTCATATTTGTCAAACGCACTAAGAAGACCTTAGTATAGCAGCATGTCCAGTCGATCAACTCGGCCAAGAAGGGTATCCACAAGATCTACGTGCTATAGATGATTTACCCACCTGCAACATATCTGACTAAGATAGCATACCGAGTCCAAGTGAAGATGAATCGAGCGTTTCTGGTTGCGAAGAAATTGGGGTTGGCTTAAACTGATGAAATATAATCGCTGGCAGAACGACGTGAGCGTCATCATGTCGTTACGCCTGCTCGATATGATGAAGGTTCCGCAATGGTGGTTGTACGAGTCGAAGGTCCAAGATCCGTCAAAGAAGCCATACCTCTTCCTATAAGACAGAACTGGATCGATGCGATGACGGCAGAGCTCGATATACTCGTCGAAAATGTCACTTAGAAGGATGTTGACGAACCAAACAAGGATACGAAAATCTTCGACAGCAAATGGGTTTTGAAGACCAAGTTTGATGCTGATGGTGACGTTGAGCTCTTTAAAGCAAGACTCGTTGCTCGAGGGTTTATCCAGAAGTACGGCATTAGTTTCTCGGAGACATTTGCACCGGTCATCAAAATGAGCAGTGTGCGTCTATGTTTTGCACTATCAAGTTTGCTTGGACTAAGATTGACTCATGACAAAGTTTCTAATGCCTGCGTGAAGGGTTTGCTCCGCGAACTCATCTGCATGAAGGCACCCGGAGAGCTGGACGTCGAAGCGGGTAAGGTACTCAAGCTGCTAAAGAAATTGTATGGACTCAAACAATCGGATCGCTGCTGGAATGAAACGATGAATACAGTTCTTTTTATCGAGTCAAGTCTGGACCCGTGCATCAATCACAGGCGCAGAAAAAACGGGCGGATGATATTCCTTAGAATTTACGTGGACGATGTGCTGATCGCCTTTCATGACGAGGAGGAGCTGCGCGATGTTACACTAGAGCTGGAAGAGAGCTTTAGCATCAAGATGCTCGGAACAGTGAAGAAATTTCTTGGTATCGCAGTGTACGAGACCCCGCAAAGCTATTTTTTGTCTCAGCAGAGCATAATTTGTGGCGCACTCCGCGCGTTCAATCTTGAACATGTCAGAACTGTCACAGCTACAATGGATCCCAACACATATTATAATGCTACTGACAGTGAGCAACTAGTGGACCTATAACGCATACGTGAGGCTTTCGGGGCGCTACTTTGGATTGCAAATCCTACACAACCGGAAACAGCGTATGCTATAAATTTTGCGATAACACACCGCGAGAAGCAACGTAAGTGCCATTGAGAGCTGATCAAACAAAATTTTGCTATCTCAAGGGCACATTGGATCGCGATTTGCGCTACTGGAAGGCAAGTGAGGTTTTATCAGTTGAAAACCCAGAGGTCAACATTTGGTCCGATGATTATTGAGCTGGTGATCAAGTCGACCAAAAATTAACGCGCGGCGCCTTCATTGAGGTTAATGGACGGTCGATAGCGTGGAGTTTAAAGAAGCAAGCCGTTGTTGGTATGTCCACTATCAAAGCAGAGTTCATCGCCGGTGCGACAAGTGTGTCTGATTGTGGATGGACCAGGAAGCTCTTCAAGAGCTGCTCAGCATTGAAATTGTCCCAATTACCATGGTTGACAACCAAAGCGCGATACGAACGATGAAGAACGAGATGGTTTCAGCTGTTGCAAAAAACATTTCTCTAAGGTATCAATTATCAAGGATGAAACTAGCATGGGATGCGTGAGTGTGAAATGGTGTGCCAGTAAAGACCAGCTTAGGAGATATTCTGACCAAGCCGCTACAGCATCACATATTCGAGGAGCTAAGATGCCAAATTCAAGTGACGAAGCGCGAGTTACAAAATGAGCAGATCATCAAGGTGAGGAGGAGTGTTGCAGGTCGACCGTTGCTGTCGCCAATACTTCTCGTGATACTGATCACGCCAGGTATATGTTAATCATATACATTGTTGTAGTAGCCGATGATGATGTCAGGTCCATAGGAAGACGCAAGATTATGAGAGGAAACAATGCATGTCAGTGGTAGTGGTAAACACGTCACTATATTTCTCAGCTCACAACTATCATCACAGTACGCAAGCACTAGCACGACCAGCAGCGAAGAGTCGACTGCTTAGTTGGAGAACTCTGGCGCACACAAAGATAGAGAGCGGACGCGTCGTGAACCAGAGAAAGCTTGTCATGTCCTTTTCCACTGACTGATCAAAATATGACAATCCTTCTTCCTGTCGCAAGTAGATAGTACGCGTGTGATCGTATTTCGCCATTATAACAGTGCATAGCTTATTTGAATCATACTGCACCACATTGTTCATCGGAATCTACTCGGTACTTCCACACGCGTCACTTCCAGCAACCAGATATAGGTAGTGCTTTGGCCATGACCTCTTTGGGTACTTCTTACGTGTCAGCTACTTCATTGACTGCGCTGGAGTCATTGTGGTCTTAAACGTCTGGTGTAGTCTCTCCACGACGCGCTTAAGCGTAGAATTCTCGTTCCATCATGCCTCAAGTTGCTTGTTGAAGTACCGTTCAACTGTTCCACTAAGATGGTGTCCCAGCAGATCTGCTTTGATCTCTTCGCTCCACTTAACAGCACATGCGAGCTGCTCCAGATTGACTTGTCGAGCAAATTTCTTATCATTTCTGAAAAAAGCGGACCCAAGTCCTTGGTAGAGCTCTTTTCCATCAAAAATACGTTTCCCAAGCTTTCGCTGACGTGTATCCAGTACATGAAATGGACACTGACCAACATCGGGGTTCCGGAAAATTCGTTGCTGCTGATGCATCGGCATCTGCTGAGGCAGGGATATTTGAGGTGGCGATAGCTCAGTATGTGCCCCGTTCCGCAGCTAAACGCGTGGACCTCTTTCTGTTGTTGAAGATGCGCCTCGGCGAGCAAGCGATAGACGAAAGTTACGGTATGGCGACCAGTAGCGCGCCCATCCAATGAGTAATGCGCGTATCGGCGGTTACTCATGCGCGCCTATCTCATATGTAATGCGCGTTGTATCGATTACTCATGAGCGACTATACGATTAGCCATGCGCGTATTGGCGATTCCTGATGTGTAGTCATAGACTCTAGTAGGCTTAGAGTTGCAAGAAGAAGTTGCGAACTAAGGACATAAATAAATTCACTTTTCAATTTGCTAAACCAATAACAACATCTTCACGTTGTGTGGGTTTGCCCAAAGTACGACTGCGCCGGACTTCTGTAGACCTGTACACGCCTCGGCGGCGTGTGATAAAGTGCACCCACTCCCATGCACTACGCATCTAAACTTCGTCCGAGTGAATTACCAAAGATACCGTTTTCAATGTCACCTTGCATGCGCTCCTCTTCACCCCGCTTACTCTGAGAGACTTTCAGTCTTCCCCCCGGACGGTCTTGGAGACCCTCCAGGGCGGCGAGTATCGTCGCATTCACATTGTTGTCTTCGCCCGTTCCATGAGCATCAGCGGCGAAATCCACGCTCACTGAAGATGCGACAACTGTCTCGTAGACGACATTAGATGATGGCGGGTGCGAGCCGTCATCACTTCTCCTGTCTAAACCTTTTGGGCTCATAACCTGTTCGAAAGTAAACATTAAGTAAAGGAAATGAATTGTATTTGATTGCGCGCCAGACGCGTTTTCGTCCCCCGCCAGGGGGCTCGTCACTGGCTTGTCAAAATACAAGTGAGAACTACCGACCTACATCTTTTTGGTGCCTGATACCAAACATAGAACCCTATAGAACATTCCGCATATGCCCTAGCGTAGATTAGATCTCTGGAGTCGATCCAAGTGCTAGTTGCACTTCCAACAAGGCTCACCCGTTACATGACGTGTTTGACACGCCAGAACCAGGCAAAATGAGTTCCTATACGGTGAATTGTTCATTTTTATCCATCATTTCAGATATATCTTGCCATTTGATCACTACTTTACGTTATTGGGCAAAACAAACGTCGAATGCTTTGCAAAACTGTGGAATTTTCTGTCAATACGGCTCTTGTCAGTTCAAGATGTGAATTATCACGGGTGAACCACCGATTGCAATGTTCGGCACTGCAAAATATCTTATATGACTAGCAAGAAATACTGGTGTAGCATGCTGCTTAAAATATGTGAGCAGATTACGATACACTGTGTCTGCAATACATAGAAGCAATCCAATCTATAAAGACGTAGCAGTCATCGCCAGATCGATACCAAAATAGGTGGTGCGTGTCGACTCTCAAGAAAGCTACAAACCGAATTTTGGCGTCGATGCTTATCATATGATGGACACTTCAATCGATAGCTTGACAGGCGCAGCTACAGCACAACCGCTCTATCAAGTCCACTTTGGTTGTGCTGCCAGCTCAGCCATTTCGCAGCCAAGAGAGAGTGAAGTGCACCGATCTTTGGCAACAGTAACTTTGCAGGACTTACTTTTGTTTGAGCAATGATAGCTAGTCTCCTCCATAAACTGCTATGCAAAGTAGCGCCAGTACTTGCAGCCACGTCGAGTGCAGGTAAATGTAATGACAGCACCAAACAACGTCAGCAGCGTCCGCCGATCTCATCAAACATTCGATGCATTCAAGTAGCTGTTGGTCCTTCTAACGTTCGCTGTCGATGTCATCAAACGCCTCATCAATCTTGTCCCACAGCAAGTTCGCAGCGGCGAAATGGTCGGTTGCAGAGTCGATGTGGAATCGGACGAGTTGCTTCTTCGCAGGTACGTGGATATCTGTTGCATCATCCCGTCGACAACAGTTTGTCAGTATATTCGACCCCGAATGTACCGTCTCGTTTGCTTACCTCCTGCAATCTGCAGGTCACTAAAGTCCCATCGAATTCCTGTGACCGCGGCATAAAGACCCATTTGGTTTCTACACAGCACAGCCACCATTAGCACAGCCATCATTAGCACAGCCAGCATTAGCACAGCCGCCGTATGCAAGCAGCGACTTTATCGTCCACCATCAGCTTCTCTTCTTTTAGCCGCCACATACTTTGCCACTGGAATGTCGTTTTGATGATCAGCATAATACTGCAGGAGCTCTTGTTTCGCTTCTTCATACCTGTTCATCAGCACATCCAGCGACTCTTTCGAGGTCGTGAAGTTGTCAAACCGGATCAAATAATCGACAGAGCAGGTTAAGGATAACCATTGCGATCAAATGCCCGTCCACGACAAGGCAACACAGCTTGCAGCCACGAGACACAGGATGCATTCAGTACGATGAAAAGGATATTGTTCGTTCAGTCGGAAGCGGTCCAGCTGCACAGTCACCTCGCGCTTCGTCGTGTCCA
Organism: Hyaloperonospora brassicae; assembly: GCA_947650285.1. Lineage (NCBI taxonomy): Eukaryota > Oomycota > Peronosporomycetes > Peronosporales > Peronosporaceae > Hyaloperonospora > Hyaloperonospora brassicae. Next base: position 20,571 of record CANTFL010001018.1, on the reverse strand, counting down.
GCTGCAGCAGACGCTCGTGCAGCTGCTCATTGCGCTTCTTGGCCACCTCTTCTTTCTGCTCCCACTCGCTCAGATTGGCACGCAGATCTGTAGACACGAGCAATGACAACACATAAACACCCTCCGATCGTGCACATACTATTGCGGTCCGGTGCTCCTTTTCTACTTACGAGCGAGCAGCTTCTGAGCTGAGCGCTGGCGGTCGTGGAACGCGCTGGCAATGTCCTTGCGGTGTTGGAGGAGCGCCCGTAGCCGCTGGGCGTCTTTGAGTGCGTCGTCGTGGAACATGCCTTCTAATTGGCTGCAGATCTCCTGCACCTCCGGCCACGACAGGCTCTTGGCAGTGCTCATGTTGCAATTTCACAGTAGTTCGTTTGTCACACGCTGAATTGGGCCTCGAAGCGAAATTCGAGCAGCGACGTCAGTGTCGTCGAAACGATTGTAATCGTTGTTTTGCAGAAGAAAACAACCGAAATTGTTTTAAACAGTGTGTGTGTGTGTGCATTGTAAAAAACACAAGTATACACGGCGCCGGATACTTACTTTGTGTTCGCTCGTGTGACAGTCATGTCGTTCCGGTCGCTGCTCGAAGCGGCAATGGGCGACGCGCAAGCGGTCTCGCAGGTCGAAGCTGGACAAGTCGATGCGCAGCTGAATCTACTGGACGACGACATGCCGCATCCTGACGGTACATTGACAAAAGCGTTTTTTTGGGTCGTGGTAATAACTACCAAGTGTTGCATTCCCTAACAACCAACCGATTGATTGCTCCATAGCTCTGGCAGAAGAGAACGACGACGTATACGTACCGCAGTCCAGCGGAGACGACGAGGAAGGAGTGGAAGAAGGTGAAGAGGAGGAGGATTCGGATATCGAACGGCAGCTGTGGGGGAAGTCCCGCAGGCGCAGGAGACGCGGGAGCAGTGGGCCAGGCAGACGGCGACGAAGAGGTGGTCCAACCGGCAAACGCAGCGTCACAGCCACCAAAGTGCCGCCAGAGCTGGCCAACGTACTGGGCGAAGCCAATATGCTCTATGCGTCGCATCAGTATGACGAGGCCATTGCGCTGCTCAAGGACTTTATCAAGAAAGCGCCAACGATCCCGGACCCGTACCATACGCTGGGAATGATCTATGAAGACCGCCAGGACCGTATCAAAGCGCTGCAGTTCTTTTTGATTGCGTGCACGCTGACACCGCAAGACGCCGAGCTTTGGAAGCGTGTGGGTCGCATCGCAAAGGACGAAAAGAATTTTGATCAGGCGCTGTTTTGCTTCAAAAAGGCGAGCACGGCGGACCCAAAAGACAAAGAAGCACTGTTTAGTTATGCGGAATTGTGCCGCGAACAAGGCGATAATCGACGAGCAGCTGAAGTTTTCAAGAAACTGACTGTGCTGATACCAAAGGATCTGTCGCTGTGGATTCAAATCGCAGAGGCGTATCATTGCAATGGGCAAGAAGACGAGGCCGTTGATGCGCTCAAAATGTGTATCGAAAAAGCTGCGACGCTGGACCAAACGCAGGGTTTGCATTCTTCAAAGTACGAGCTCAATGCTGTGAATATGCTAGCAGACTTGTATATCACACTGAAGAAATATCGTGAAGCCATTAACGTGATTCACCACCTTCATGCGCGGTATTCATCAGCTCAGGACCCTGACCAAGTCGAGGGCGACCCGGGAGGCTTGCCACTAGATATCGCCGTGAAGTATGGAATCTGCCACCTATTTGAGAGGGATTTCGTCACGGCTGAGTTCATGTTTACGCATTTGTTTGCCCAAGATGTAGTGGTATTTGGCGATCTGTATCTCGATGTGGCGGATGCGTACATCGCGCTTGGAGATCAGGATCGAGAAGCTGCATCCATCCTTCAGCAGCTTCTAGGCCGAGAAGAGTTTTTGATCGAGCAGATCTGGATCAAATTTGCTGCATGCCATGATCGTCTGGGTATCTATGACGTTGCTGTGGAGTATTACGAGAAGGCATTGGCTTACCAACGGCAATCACCAGACTTGACAGTAAGTCCGGAATTGATGTTACAGGCAATGCAAGCTACGCGGAAGAAAAGTTGCCCGCACGAGGGCATCGCGTTACTTGAGAAATATTTGCCAGAGACAATGCGTCCTCCGATCCGGCCTTATTGGATCAATACTTCACGAAAAGAAAAGGGTCAAGGCGCAGTAGTAGCAAATGGAGAAACTGAAAAGTATACAAAGGAGGATGAAGACCTTGACGCCGATGAACTCGAAGAAGATGCAGAAGACGAAGACGAAGAAGACGATGCTGATGACCAAACGCGAATGGAAATGGCTCATGATCCATCGTTGTCTGTCGATGCTATGGAAAACGGTATTCGTCTGAAACTCCTGATTGAGTTTGGTCACCTGAAAAAGCTATCAGGCGAGGCTGAAGTGCTGTGCCGAGTCGGCATCCCCATCATACTCACATCTCTTAATCAGACATCATTCCGCTTATCTGGCCGCGTAAGAAATCCACTAGTAGAAGCGCGTGAAGTGGTTCCCGAGAGCGATGCTCAGTCCGTCGGCTTCCAGGTGCTCAAATCTGAGTACCTGGTGGACATTACGGACCCGCGGCAACGCGAATCGTTCATGGGAATCGTCATGCGCGTGGCTCAGCAAATTGTGATTTCCCGTGCTCTTGGCGAGCAGCAATACTACAACTTGGTAATTGATGTTGCACAAACCCTCACCGAGCTTGGCAAGTATGTGGCAGCGATCGAGCTTTTGACGGACGTGAATACATCGGACAAAATTTCCAAGCCCGTTCTGCGCTTCGAGCTACGCTTTTTAGCGCTTGTGGTCGCTCTGGAATTCAGGGAAAACCGAATGGCGTACGAGTGCGCACGGTTGAACATCATGGAGGATCCACAAAATCTGGGCTACTGGAACTTATTCTCGCGCGTAATCGCTATCACTGGTGTGTTTTCTTGGCACCAGAAATTCCTAGCAAAGTTATTGCGTGAGCATCCCGAAAGCTACCCGGCTATTTTGCTTGCCGGTCACCAGTCGTCAGCGTGGGATATCGCATCGCTGACGGTTGGAGAACTGACCCTTGCTCACCAGAAGCACCCGAACGACCCCCTCACTCTTTTCTGCATCGGCTTGGCCTTCCTATCTGCGTCAATGCAACGAACTATCAACGACCGGCAGCACACTGTGGTAAAGGCTTTTGCGTTTTTGCAACAGTACGAGCATGTTCGTGTCGCCGCTCCGAGTGACATCACGTCAGAGATTCGCCAGGTCGAAGCTTGGTACAATATCGGCCGCGCTCACCAGCAGTTGGTGCGTTTATGATCGCTGGATGTTCATCGCAGCAGTGTTGCATCTAGTCGACTAAGCGCTCGTCTGTTGCTGTATGTGATTGTCGTTTCTCGCGCTAGGGTTTGTATCACTTGGCCATACCAATGTACGAGCGAGTGCTGCGATTTTTCGCGGCGAAAGAGGAGCAAAATTGTGAGGTACCTCCAGAATACATGATCTGCAAGGAGACGGCTTACAACCTTTCGCTCATTTACAAGCAGAGGTACGTTTGTTCATTTCACTCAGCCGACATCGGTCTCCGTGGACAATGCTGACTTTCGCTTGTCACCGCTTTTATTGCACCTGTAGCGGGGCCAACGATTTGGCCAGGTATCTCATTGCAAAATATTTAACGATCGGTTGACCTGGGCAAAAGACACGAGCACGAAGGTCATGAGCCCGCATACCAAGTGCAGAGTCACTTTTATCAGCGTGACTCTCATTGTATCGGGCACAGCGTGAGGCGTCAGCATCTAGCTACTGCGTGGCGAATTATGCTGTCCTAGCGCTGAAGCGACAAAGTGCCAATCTTGCTGACGCAGTATAGGATCAAGTCTCCAACACCGACTTTCTTATCGAGAAGACGTTCGAAGAAACGTCTGCCAGACGTAATGTAGTGACACACGCGTACACACAGAGACCGAATCTATAGAGCTCCGTTCGTATGGCATTCGTAGCTGAAAATGGTCGAAAAGTCCGGTGATACTGAGGCCATTCCTATGACGAAATTTAAATCCAAAGACTCAAAAAGCCGTTCCCGGGAAACGATTTGTAGCTGCCATGTCATAGATTATTATTTGAACATTACTAGCCAATCAGCAGCGCCGCTTCCTTCCCACAACAAGATGGCGGAAGAGGTGACGGAGCGATGGCAGCAGATGCTGCGGGACTGCTCCGTGCGCTCCAAGCTGCCGACCGTCAATCTCTTACTGGTGGGCGACTCCGAGAGCGGAAAGTCTGCGCTCGTAGCGTGTCTGGACGAGTCCAAAGCGACGTCTTCGGAGGCGGAAGGGGCCACACACGCAGTGGATACGCTGATGGCGTTCAAGACGCTCGACGTACTGGACCCGCGTGCAAAAGAGAGCGGGGCAAGTCAGGAATCAGGTTCGGTCGTGTGGACATACAGGCGATGCTGCCATTCGTGTCGTGTCAAGATGGGGCATCCAAGCGCGTTTACGATGTGTCTGTTGCTATGCTGTGTTGAAACGTCGTACTGATGGTGTTTGTTTTTTCGCGCGTGGGGTGGCAGACGATGTCATTGCACACGTGGAGACGTGGAGTCTGAACGATTTGAGTCTCAAGGACCTGATCAAGATGGTGGCAAAGCCTCGGACGCTCCAGAAGGTGGTGGTTGTCGATTGATTGGAACGAAGACAGATGGAAAAGGAGAAGCAAGCGAGCAAATACTCACAATAAACGGGTGTAACTGCATATATTTGCTCTGTTGATAGACGGTTGTAGCGATTGTGCTGGATTTATCGCGTCCATGGACGATCAAGAGCTCACTGGAGCAGTGGCTTTCGGCTCTGGAAGGCCAATTGCTGGATCAGATTAACCAGTTGACCTCTGAGGCAAGAAACGAACTGTATGCGTCGATAAAGCAGCATGTACTGGCCTACGAAGATCCGGTACGCGAGACTGGGAGTGGGAGATGAACATGTGGAGGGTAGATACTGAGTGTTTTGTGCGCTCGTTGTGTATGCGACATTGTTGCTTCGTGTTAGAGCATTGGCCACTCTGCACCAACGCCTATGGATACGTCTACAAACGAGTTTGTATGTGCTTTCTGCATGTACCTGGCATGTCGCAGGCAGTAAGTAGCACCAGTTTTGCTGACATCTCTTTTACGATAGATGAAAGAAGGCGTCTTGTCGAAGAACATTGGCGTGCCTCTTATATTTGTTGTGGCCAAGGCAGACGTACGTGTAACTACTGATATAGTGCATGCATGATGGAGGTTTACCGGTGATGTGTGCTGTGTTACAGCTGCGTCCGGAGAACTCTGTAAAAATGGATTACATCGAGTACACGCTTCGCCGCGTTGCGATTCGATGTAAGACTCCTCGACACTGTATCGTATGTGATTGTGCCATCACTCACGTTATTGGCTCATGTTTCGACAACTAGATGGAGCGTCGGTGGTGTTCACATCAGCGAAGACTGGCTCAAATGTGGATACTCTTCGGAAGTACATTCTGCATCGTGCGCATCCGTCCACATTCAAGTTCACGGAGCCGCCGCAATTGGTGGACCACAACACCATCTTCATTCCGTCTGGCTACGACTCGTTCGAATTGGTCGACACTAGTCTCGCGGGCTCACAGGCTCGCTGGCCTACAGACAAACCGTATGAAAAGATCGTCCCTGCTCCGACGGACGACACCGATGATGGTGTGGCAGCGCTGGCTGCTGACGTCCATGTCGATAGCCACGAGCAGTGGCTGGAGAAACTCGAGAAGGCTGCTGGTGCAGGTCTGGAAGAATTGCAAAAGCAAAGCATCGAGGCAAGCAAGAAGTCAGAGCAGGCAGCAGCCGCTCGCCGTGTGGCAGCAGATCGCCGAAAGCGTGACGAGAAGGACGTCAGCTCCAAGCATCTTCAGAACTTCTTCAACAATCTGCTGAGTCGGCCAGAGAAGACTAGGTCGACCAGGGCGATGAGCGACAAAAAGGTAGTGTGCTAATGACACTGTACGTCTGCGCTGTGCGTTGACACTAACCGATTGTGTGCAATGTTGGTAGAAGGAGAAGAGTGAAGAGCCATAGGGAAGCTGCAGTGACGCTCGGGCAGTACCACAGACCGACTACTTCCATACTATCGTCTCTGCTACTCGTGTTACGTAGTTTGTTAACGTACAGACGGCAACGATCAAGTCTTACAGCGTGTGACGCAACCAGAAATGCCTGATTTAGTGTCATGTGATTTGACGAAGTTTCGGTTCGCCGAAAGTTCCTGACTGGCAAAAAAACTGTTGTCGGCAAAAACGCAATGACTGGAGACAGTGCCACGTGCGAAGACAACCTTGCCGCTACCGCGTCTGTGCGACACCACGAAACAGTAGTGTGCCAGCAACAGTCCAGGAGTCTGCTGTGACCACATGTCTCGATTCCGTTGACCGGCAATGCAGGGTGGTTGGTTTCGTGGCGTGTGAGTACGCCATCTCGGTAAGCTATTGCGCCGGGTTCCAACACTCTTGTCCTGCGCAAGACGACTGATGTGCACAGCCTTGAGCATCTCGAACGAGCACTACAACCCAGTTTTTTGCTAGCACTACTTGGCATGTTGTCGGCCTCTAGGCACCACATCAAAGCAAGGGCTTTCGTGGTGGAAGTAGCCCCCACCGATTTCGGCTTCGTCACTTTGGTCACTTTGACGCGCACGATTGTACATGCGGGCGTCTCTGTCATGTGCAAATTCCGGTATCTGTTCTGTAAAGCAGTGGTGATTGAAGACGCCTGTCAGGCGGCACTTGCCAGTACTTTGACAAAGTCAAATGGAAGCTGCGCGTTCCAACAGTACTCACATGACTTTTGCGTCCCTTTTCTTCCGTAGCTCACTATACGGTAGAAGAGACGTGGCGAGTACGTGTCACGTATCTTGCACCAGATCAGCAAGATCACGTGCCGAGCATCGCCATGACGAGTCGGTTCATCGTCGTCGACGGTCAACACATTGTCCTGTTTATTCGACGAAAACACCACTTGATCGGCCCATGGAAGTGTCGGATTAGTCAATGTATCGTTTGACAAACGAGGGTGAAACGGGACGGGTGCGAATCGCAGGTGATCATTTTATCATCTGTCAAGAAACAAATGACATGCTCAGTTCTAGTTTTTGAGAACGCCATTACCCGATAGTACTGTGCAATACCTTCTTTTTTGTGTCATTTATAAACTAAGTTTACAGATGTTGAGGTTCTCAGACTCCTTAGCGCTTCGACAAATTGGGAACGTCTCTCCATCCGTTTGCTCACGTTACTGGATCGATATTATCTTCGAAGGATGACACGAACGGCTTATATACTTTTTGCTGAAGGACATACATTTGTCACGAACATATCATACGTATCACGGAAAGGACAAAAGCCTTTCAAGTACGATCGCAGAAGAGTACCCGACACAGTCAATATGTGAAGGAATCAGCATGAAAAAAACTGTGTCCGAAACCTCTTTCGTCAAATTTTATTATACAATAGTTGGTACGAAACAACAAGGCAAAGAGAGCAACTTTGCTGATACGTTGACATTGGATACTTTCTGACACACTTACCCATATAATAATTTGGAATAGTGTGACTGTCGAGCGATCAAAACTCGAGCATGATGCTCGTCCGCTTCTACTGGACCCGCGATTGGCTTGCGTCATGGCCGAAATCAAGCGATGGTAGTGAAGAAGCTAGTTGGACCTTGCAAGCGATTTGTAGATATCAAAGGACCTGTAGTGCTTTCTTGCTGAACTCTATCTATGACTACAGATCAGCTACCTATCTTTCACAATACCTATCTCACGTCGGTAGGGATTGCAGCAGTTGCTCGGCAGATCTTCGCGAGGACCAATGGCGCTATAAATAAGTATTCGGTTACAGACACTGGCTGGATGATAGTGCATAAAAAGCTGGCCAAACGAATCCTTGCATTCAATGAATAATGGTATGTTTTGTCCATATAACATCACGAAGTCTTACCCAAAAAGGACGTTGTCACTAGTTGTGGCTTTCACTATAACGTCGCCTAACAAGCTTTATCTCTCGCTATCGCATGACCCGACTTATCACCAGAATTACGTTGCACGCGTGTATAATTACCACTTTCGCAGTAATGATGGCAAACACTAAGATCCACTAGCCATTCTCGATGCTTATAGCACGGAGACCGATAATAGTATTAGCTGGTTGTCGCATCGTAACATCACCACGCAAGTAAACCTGCATGAAGTCAACCGCATCGTACATCCAAGACAGAATCGAGGCAATCTTAGGAAGTAAAAAATGGCGATAAGTTGTTTGGTAGATATTAGCACGATGCATGTAAGGTCTTTGGGAACAAGCAGCAAACAGAGATGTCTACACTGCTGGCACCAACGAGCTGCGCCCTGTCGACGAAGTGTCTGACGATACTCACTTCACAAAAGTTGGATACCTCTCATTCAGGATAAATGATCTAGGTACTGACAAGGCATCGGTAAATCGTAAGGTGTTTGTAAAGCTTATCATGCCCGTATAAAATGTAACGGGGAAGCATGTATCATGTCATTGACACGGAATGTGTCTATATTTTTATCTTATTTACAAAATTGCTCTTGCAAGTCGATATGATAATGCTACCTTTGGAAGTCATGTACGGCTCGGGTCCACATTGTATTATGACCCATGATATTTGCCAAATCGATTCCACTCGCTGCTAAACGTGCGCAGAGGGGGACGCGTTAAACATCTCCAACTGAATGACTACGCATGCCCAGCTCTATCATCAACTACACAAATACATATAATCAGTTGTTTTTGGTTCGTAATTTGTGTTCGTCTTGACAGATGGCAAAATGACAGCGGTACATAGCACCGAATTCCACGCTAAGAGAAGCTCAAAGAACGCAACCAAACTTGTGGGAGAACCACAACCCTGCCCGGCGCCCCCGGCGATTTAGTAGGAGTCGAACTAGCCCCAAGCAGCCGTGCCCTTCATTCGATGTGTCACCTTCCACCGCAACTGCATTTCTATGAATGTACGCGGACCTACGAAAACGAAATCATCGGGATAAGGTAGGACCGTGATCCGCCTACGACATACTACATTCAGCTCTGAGTATAGCTTATCAGTTCTTCTTCAATTTCAGGGCGATATGTCAGAGTTGACGAGCTCTACTGCTACTGAGCACGCCTGCTGGCGGAACAAGATATAAATCGCGTTGGTTTTGCACACCACAGCGTCAACGGTTTCGTTGATGTACAGGGGTCAGTGGACAACGCCAGGATCCAGAAGGCGATCACAGGACAAGAATTTAGGGATAGTGATAGACTATGTCGCTCAGCATGACAGTCTTCTGATTCTTTTCTATGGCGCATGTCTCTACAAAAGATGACAATATGCAGCTACACACTAATGTTGGGCATATCTTTATCGCGTTTGACAGGATGACTGGGAAACAAGTGCGGATACGCTGTCGCGCTCAAGCTGGTGATTAGTCTACGTCATGAAGCGTGCTAGATTGAAAAGGTACAGTAGTGTACCTGTTCTTTGAATTTTTATGCAAACGAGCGCTCTGGGGTCAATAATGTGCAGTGGACTGGCGAAAATGTGTACTACCAGGAGATGCTAAGGTGACGAAGCCACTGTTTTATCTGCAGCTATCCGCTAAGATCTAACGGTTTTTCGGCGCATGGGTATTTTTATTACATAGTCACTCATCCGTTAAATCAATTGTCCAGCCTCGAGCGTATATGGATTCTGATAGCTCGAGCTTTGGCAGACGAAGACTTGGCGGAACGACTCAGTGAACTGCAACAACAACAACAACAACATTAGACGGGGTCCGGATCACGCGTGTCGAGTCTATTGTAATAAAGGTTCAAAATGAAATTAAACTTATACCGAGATCAGCTACGTGCTCATACCTTGTCTTAGATACTTACACGCATATCGTGCATGTGTACTTTTACAAATCGATCATATATTCTTTCTATACGAAGTGCATGATTACATGTATAATAAATTAGCTCAATGACATACGTGGCATCCCCATCCATTTATATTGCAACAAACAAGTAGATGCGTGCAGAAATTGGCATGCTCTTGATACAGCAAAAGGATTGATGGAAAGACATCTAAAGCGTTAATTCGTGTCATGTCATAGCATTGATTGTTGAAGTATAGCATTTCTATAATATCTGTCAACGCTGAAGAACGTGATTTAAGCAAGAAGAACATGTATAGATTCAGTGCGTTGACGAGAAGTGGTGGGGCGTGCCGAAAATTGCCTTGAAACATTAAAGTGGCACCACCATCACCACCTCATCGTATAAGCGCCCATCATATAAGCGCTAGTCTCGAAGTAATGTAGGTTCTCTTCAAATGTAGCTGATATCCGTGAACTTAATCGTATTTAGAGTGGCCGGAAAGATATTGAATATGTACTTGATCGGGTGCGGGACATTCACTTGGACATTGAAGATGACGCACTGAATTCGATACTTCCTGGTAGCCCATAGTATCCCCGTGACATGTCGGTGATCCACCGGAAGAGGTGGAGTCTATCCACGATACAACTGATTGTAGCATTGTCTTCTCGGGGCGGTTTCTCGTCTCAGATCATATTCAATTTGTGAATATAACTGGCCTTGTAACCCAGACACTTGAAACAATGCTTTATCGGTTATTATATACTACTGCTGGATACACTTGTCCAGTACACGACATCGAATAATTGACACTAGACAACCTTTGGCAGACAACTATCATGAATTAGCGTTGAAATGTAGGACCATAGTGGCCTGTTGAAGATCATGGGTACTAATAAATTAGACAAGTACGTTAAGAAAGCCAATATCACCTACCTGTGACGCCTGTTGCCATGCATGATTGTTCGATACAATAATACGTTGAGCGCAGCGGCATTTGTTTGGCCGTACTCACGACGTACACTACATCGATTTTTTCGCTTGGTGCTTCTTTCTTCGGCTGTCAAGATCCTGGTCGGATGATTTTGTTTTGTTTTGTGACAGGCTCTTTAATTCTTGCACCCTGACGTATTACTCACAGGCACAAAAGCTTTGTCGAGAAACCAATAGGCATGGATATCGGCTTGATACAACCTATCATCCGGTCCATCGGTAATATATAACTCGGAGGAAATCATGCTGACAAGAAATACCAAAGTTGCTCATACAAAAGTCGGGGCATCCTTGAACATCACACTCAAGAGGTAATTATCGCACTGTCTTGGCGAGGCGGAGCTTCTTCGACATGATGCTGATCGCGTAGGCAGATACCTTCTTGTAGGGCTGGGCAAATCGAAGATTCGATTCGAATATTCGGGCTGAACATTCGAAACTGAACATTCGAGACCTTTATAATCCACCGAACAATTCGAATTTCGAATATTCGAGTGCTCTGGTCGAACTCAAAACTTCTACTCTCGATCAAATCAAATGGCTGATCATTTAGGAGAAGACACTTCAAACGTGCCGCCTCAAATTAATGTCATATACTGACTCCAGAGCAAATGTAGACATTGGGCCAATTTACCACCTGAGCGTCATTGCGAGTCGTGGAGAGGCGCCACCAACTTGGTCAGATGTTTGGCTCGAATGTGATTGATCAGATTCGTATTTGTAATCTTGTTCATCTTGTAAGGTCTCTTGCAATGAACGCAATTTATAAGCAGGCGTCTTTGTCCACTTCAAAGTGATCATCAACTTTCACTTTTATCACCACGGTCGCTGATTCTGACTTGGCCAGAGCTTAAACATCATCATCAGGAATTGCCATTAGGGGACGTGCGGCGGCACTAGAGGTGAATGATGAGATGGCGGCAATCAAGCATGAGGCTGCGGCGGCGGTCGAGATTAAGGTTACCTTTCGGTTAGTATTCATTATAGTGGGGGGTTGTATTGGCTACATTCAACGTATACATTAATGCAGTCAGCAGTTCTGCTTCAATGTAAATGATTCATTCTCGAATAGATCCACATTATCACCGACTCCACATCTGTTGGTTTAAACTGGCTACCTCCTTATCTGAATGCTTGTATATATATTTGTCTATAATTATTTGAAATGAATATTCGAGCCGCTTACAATCTTCGAGTCGAATATTTGATGCTGCCAAAAGTTCGAGTCAAATAATTCGAAGGGACCTCAATGTTCGACAAATATTCGATTTGCCCAGCCCTACATTCTTGTAAACATACACAAATATATGCTCTTGAACAGTAGGAAGAAATGGTTTGTCTCGCGATCTAGTAAGTTTCATGATATTTTGTTATTTTTTGCAGACAAGCTTCATGCAAGGCTACACGGAGAAAACCCCATTTGTGAAGTTCCAAATGTCTGCTTAAATGTTGCATGAGCAATGTTCAACTTTATATTAGGAGATATTTCCAAAATGATCGACTCCCACCAGCCAAGCAGCACAATACTTATCTTTGTAGGGTATAAACCAGCTTTGTTCAATATACTCACGACATCTCGGAATATGCCTTCTCCTATCACGCCACGCTTCTTCAAACTGATCGTGGTGTTATATATTCAAGACTAAACGCGACCACATCTTCAAAAAACACAGCAAACGTCCACTGGATGCCTCCCTCTACCTCGATTGAATAAATATCTCTCTGGTGGCGGGCCTTAATATTGCTTTGAATATGCCAAAAACAAAGTTGGTGGTGGGCTTGGGGAAAGACTGCGCCAATGGCACTCATCAAGCACAGATCAGCATCAATAATGATTACACCGGGATTAATCTTCGATACTCTGTTACAAAAGAGTCTTGAGGATCCATGTCAAGTCCACTTGTGTTGCGCTCTGTAGAAACAAAAAGCCAATGTGCACGTAATATTTGTACTGGTCGATGAATACACATGAAGTCATACCTGCTTCATATTTGTTCGTTTGGTATGTTTCGTCAATTTGCACCACGGCGGTGCGACGTTCTTCGAAAAGCAGCTGAGGGATGCTATTTAGAATTACTAGTCAAGTGAGTGATATGAGACTTCAACAAAACTATTGTCCTGAAAATAGCACCATCATCCTGGAGATCTCGGATCAGAGCCTCAATTCCGGGAATTTCACCTCTCTGCTTTTGACGATACTTTTGACGCATATTCATGATGCACATTGCTATCAGTCTGAACCCTCCACTATAATTGGCCTCGATATTCTCTAGTATCGATGGAGTGCTTGTCCGGTATTTAATCAAGTCCATCACGAAAGCTTTCTGTTCCATGGTAGCGTGACGAGCACTGGGATAATGGCATATATCTTCAGCCGGGGCGTGATTATGCAGTCCATCCACCGTAATCTGGTAAGCTATACTGCACAGGTCGATACGGCAAGACCATTTGCAGCCTGTTAAACGACTCCGGGTGTTTCGTATAATGATGAGATCCTTGCTGCAGGATCCAGCATTGCCACAGATGATATACCAAGTCTGCCGAAAAAACTTTCCTGTCCGGGTGCTGACATCATCCGCCGCTCTGTTCTGATCATGTCGCTTTTTAATCTTATACAAGAAGCCTCTATGACCACATTCCTCGAAAAGAGCTTAAAAGCAGCGTCGGGGCTTATTAAAGTGTGTTCTTCAAAACGGTCGTGCAGCTTGTCGGCCACTCTTCCGAGCTGTATGAGAGGCGATTCATGAGAGGCTAACGTGTCCAGTTCCGATTTCCTCTCCGAATCCATACCATCTAAATTAAGTTTATCTGCAATAATCGCTTGGTCGGAGTCGAAGAAGTCTTGCACTTCACTCTCTAAATGGTTAGACTGTCGTTACCATGAGCAACGTAAAATAATTCTTGAGTTTGAGTTAAATTCTTACCGTGCCCTATAGATTCGCTACTTTCCTTTGCTTCAGTAGTGGTTACACATAGTATCGACTTTCTACTTATATCCGACACATCAGGCCGCACGTTGGCATCGGCCTCGGACTGCTGGGGATACGTCTTCGAGCAATCTTTTGTCTTGCTGACGATTCTCCTTCCAGAAATCAGAAACCAGTAGCTTTATAAGTCGCGATATGACCAAATGAAGGTAAACAGTAAGCTTTGCAGCACGTACTTAGCTCGAACCTTTATTACGTCAGTGCAGCCCCTTGGCTCGAACCTGTCTTGCGTCAGTGCAGCCCCTTGGCTCGAACTTGTCTTACGCCAGTGCAGTACTCTGGCTCGGAATTTTTTATGTATATTTCCAAACGCCAAGGTGTAACGTTTAGCAATGGTGTGGGAAGAGAACTGTCGCCTATAAATATATGATACGTTTGTATTGATTGCAAGACGCGGCGCTATGCACCGCTGTCGTCTAGCCATCTATCAAGACGAACACAAATTACGACCCAAAAGCAACTGATTATATGCATTTGTGTAGTTGGAGATAGAGTTGGACATATGTAGTCTTTCAATTGGAGATGTTTAACGCGTCCCGCACAGAGGATGCTGAGCGAGATTTTACAATGATAGATTGTCGATCTACGTCGTTTTAGTAAGCGTGAAAATGGTTTTATAGAAGGGATATACAAAATTATTGGATTATACTTTCGTTTCCTCGGAAGCAGTTTCTAGCTCAAGTAATTTCCACCTCTGCACGTAATCCGTGTACATGGGGTATGAATGCACACACATTTTAGGCTGTATCGATTTAAGGGCTCACCATTTATCGTATAAGGAGTTTTTTATTACACAGAGAACCATAGTGGGCAACAGAAGGTGTTCAACAACAGTGTACAAATGTTTGACACGCTATCCATGTTTTATTTACAACCTATCTCATTCCGCCACGATAAAATATTCTTGGACGCGTGTACTGTCACACCTCAAGATACTGTATATCACACGAATCACAGTGTAAGCATCACCTCGTAACCTTACGTACAACGTACCGTATATATATAAGAGGTTTTGGAAGGCCGTGCGTGACTACCCGCGGTTATGTACACTAGATCCTCCATGTGGTAACAATGCCGTAGTGAATGCTGAGGTGCAACGATCTGCGAATATATTGAGCAGTCGCGATCGACCTAATGCGTGCGCGAGACGTAAAGTAATTAGTGGAAGGTCAATGTATTGCAGATAAGCGAGATGCAGGTCCAGGTAATGACCGACCCGCGAATGGTAGACAGCTGCTCGACTTTGTGGATTTTGTCGGCCCATCCACACTCGTCATACTTCATCGTAATTAGCAGATTATTGCGGCGATAGCACCACCCAAATGCCGCAATGGTGCCGACATCTATAAGCTGGATCTTGGGAATCGAATGTGGTCAAAAATGATCTCAAAGTGACAATGGTAAGCTTCGGGTCATCATTGATGCGTCCTGGTGCATTGTCATTAAAAAGCATACGCTTCGAAATCACTGCGTAAGCACAACTTTCACAGAGACCAAATCACGTGGGACAGAGTAGGTGGAAGTACATCACGCTTTTTCGGCTGCGCCTTACATAATAATAAGAATGTAGGTGGGCTGCTTTGTCAGTGGTCTGCAGATCAGTCATCATGGGGTTGGGTTCCTGTAATCGTTAAACGTTGGGTTGGCTCAGCTGAGTGACGGTGTCCTTTTGCTTGCCACGATCTGCATTCTGCACAAATAAACTCACTTACCATACGCGCTTACTTCAGCTCGATCCAGTTATGACCTCCGCGAGGATATACTGGATCATGCGTCTTGACAAACTCGAGTTCAGCGGAGGGAGCACAATTACAGCAGGCGTCTTCACCGAGCTTATTTCAGTCTCTTGACAACAATCATGTAAATCTCGTGACACACTGTCCTTTTTCGAAAGGACTTTGTTCAAAACACAAAGCCAAAGTCAAACTTCAGTTTTATTCATCATGATAAACCGGATAGCTGTCTTTCAATTGTGGCACATTGTGTCGCTCAGATTGTAATTTTTCACCATTGAAGCGACTGGTCGCCGACATGTCGACAATCCGTAATGACGATGAGCTGGAGATGAACTGGACGGCGGAGGTCATTGGTGGCTCAAACGACGAGGACGTGATCTCTGCCGGTAGTGAGGACGAATTCGAGGATGAAGCAGAGCTCGAACTGGCGCTGAATGTCAAGCGCAGTCGCGATACCGAGACGGCCGACGTCGAGATGGAGGAAGACGCTGTGAAGAAACAAAAGACCGACCCGACCGTACGTTTCGATATTGCAGTATCGTGAGCAAAACCAGTAGAAAAAAGAAGACGAAAGTATGCGAACTGAGCGTCAATCATGTGAATGGGTGTGATAGGTCAAGAGGCAAATGCACGACAATGGCAAGGGGCTGCACAAGATGACGCAGACGGAGCATTTCAAATTCGTGAACGACGTCTACGTGAAATATCGCGGCGAACAGATGACGACACTGGAACTGGCTGACGGACTCAATGGTGCAAACGGGACTTGTAATGGAATAGCCGTTCACCGCTGCTGACGTCAGTTTTTGTGGCGTGTAGAGTCGCACTTCGTCGCGCCAACAGGCCTGGGCAAGCATAAGCTCGAGTTGCTGCCATCGTATATCCACTGGCTGATGCCGACGTACAAGAGAGACTTTCTTGGCAAGGGCAAGCGTCGTGACAAGAGCCCATACTTCCTCATTCTTTGTTCGTCTGCGCTACGCTGTGTCGGGGTGATCAAGTAAGTTTACAAAGCTGTTGCGAGATCCTAAGGTGCCGTGCTGTCGATAGTTACTGTTGTTCCTCTTTGTTCGATGCCCACCCAGACATTTGACGTCGTTCAAGTGCCGTGTCGCAAAGCTCTTTGGCAAGCATCTGAAGGCAAGTGAACAAGCAAAACAGCTTGCTGGGAACTATTTGCCGATTGCTGTGGGCACCCCCAGCGCGTGTGAAGACGCTGTTGGAGATGGGGGCATTGTCGTTGATGCATACGAAGTACGTGATCTTCGACATGGAGAAGGACAAGAAGCGACATACGATTCTGGAGCTGAAAGACACGGCGTCTGAGATGGTGGACCTCATTCAATTCCACTTCATCCCGCAGCTAAAGAAGGAAGACTGCAGCATGAAGATCGTGTTATTTTAGGTGCGTAGTGCAGCCCAGCAGCCAAAATATAGAGGTCCACAACTTTGCAACTCACATAGAAGTTCCATTCCTGACTACACTTGTCAGCAGGTCTGATGACTACACTTGTCAGCAGTCCCAATACTTCTTGTATGCACGAGTCTACAAGCTAAGGTAGACCCTGCCTCTTGGTCCTCGTGTCAACTGCAAGCTTAGATCATCTGAGTCAAAGTGACTTGTACTGTCCTCACACACCAGACCGAGCAATACTGCTCGAAACTTTTCGTTCCGACGACCTTCTGAGTCGCACAAACTGACCTTGACGTCCCACTATAACACAGGGCACCAGTTAGCACATACAGCACGCACACCAAGCGCAGCTCAAAAAAGCCGCTGCCATAGTATACACACGCACATACTTCCCAATGAAATATGTCATAGATTATAGACACTAGAAACGATTCGGTTCCCTTTCAGCAGATTCAGGTACTCTTTAACTTTCTCTCTTTTCAGAGTTCTTTTCATCTTCCCTCACACGGTACTTGTTCGCTATCGGTCTCGCACCAATATTTAACGCTTTAGATGGAATTTACCACCTACTTTGCGCTGCATTCTCAAACAACGCGACTCGAAGAAAACGGATCGTACGTGCAAGCCACCTAAGTATGAACGGGAGTTTCACCCTCCATGCTGTTCTTTTCCAAGAAACTTATCTCACGTACCTACACTGATCACGCCTCTATAGACTACAATTCGCCGCACAAAATAAATTTGTGACAGAAAAAAAAAAAAAAAAAAAAAAAAAAAAGGATTTTAAACTTGAGGCTCATCCCGCTTCACTCGCCATTACTAGGGGAATCCTTGTTAGTTTCTTTTTCACTCCGCTTACAATTAATATCGCCTAAGTTCAGCGGGTAATCTTTCCTGATATCAGGTCCATTTGAGGGTGAAGTGCAGCCGAAGCTTTACAACACATTTCCCAAAAGGTCGAACGTCTCGACAACCGAAGTTGACGCTTTACTTCGCACTGACAATACAAGTACAAAAGCCAAGTCACACATGCCCAACTACGGTTTACCTATTCATCTACCACAACCAGAAAAAGATCCAATAAACGTAAGTCCAACCGGGCAGCCAATGATACCATCAAAATCAGATACTTCTTCACTGCATAAAAAAGGTCCAATACACGTAGTCCAGCCGAACGGCCAATCATACCGCGAATCGAATACTTCTTCATATATATAGTCACAGTTAACAAACTAGTCACCGACAGGTCTGCACGGACAGCCCCTTCGAATTAAGAGTATCGTCACGCTTTTTCTAGCATGAGATGTACAGTCATATATTTGAAAGGACTCCGTAGTCAATTCGAAAATCAACCGCAAGACACTTCATCTGGCACTTATCCTTTATCGAATACACGATAAAAGAAAACCAAGTTTGATATGTGGACACTGATAGAGGCATACTTCGTGGGACTAGCCCAAGAGTGCAATATGCGTTCAAAATTTCGATGACTCACTGAATTTAGCAATTCGCATTACGTATCGCAATTCATAGCGTTCTTCATCGATGTGCGAGCCTAGACATCCACTGCTGAAAGTTGTTATCTAGAATAAAGAGTAGAGACTTTCGTCCCCACAGTATAATCGGTATTTAAATAGGGTTTAAAATTTTCACTACTTCACCAAACAAAAGTCTAGTTTTTCGCCATGATAAGGTTCACTCGATAGTAGCCTCCAGCCAAAATGACTAGTAGCCTCCATTAAGATCACCCCCAATTATAATTGTTAATACGGTTCACGTGGAAAGTTTTTTAGGTATGGTAATGATCCTTCCGCAGGTTCACCTACGGAAACCTTGTTACGGGCTTCACCTTCCTCTAAATGGCGAGGTTAAAAAAAGAAGTTCCCATCAATCCGCTCGCAATTAAGCAATCAGACTAACAGTCCCAATTTTTCACCGAGTCATTCAATCGGTAGGTGCGACGGGCGGTGTGTACAAAGGGCAGGGACGTAATCAATGCAAGCTGATGACTTGCGTTTACTAGGAATTCCTCGTTCAAGACCCGAAAATTGCAACAGTCTGTCCCTATCACGATGCGCATTCAAAAGATTACCCAGACCTATCGATCAAGGTTGTAAACTCGTTGAACGCATCAGTGTAGCGCGGCGTGCGGCCCAGAACATCTAAGGGCATCACAGACCTGTTATTGCCTCCAACTTCCTTTGGTTTGATTACCCAAAAAAGTCCCTCTAAGAAGTCCACACGCCTACCAAAAATGGTAAACAGAACTAGTTAGCACGCGGAGGGTCTCGTTCGTTAACGGAATTAACCAGACAAATCACTCCGCAACTAAGAACGGCCATGCCACCGCACCGCGAATCAAGAAAGAGCTCTCAATCTGTCAATCTTCCTGTTGGACTGGTAAGTTTTCTACGTGTGAGTCAAATTAAGCGTGGCTCCCTCCTAATTGTCCCTTTAACTAATCAATTCTTTTAAGTTTCAGCCTTGCGACCATATACTCCCCCGGAACCCAAGACTTTGATTTCTCATACGGTCCTGACAAAGTCATTTTAATCAACATTTCACCAATCCAGTCGGCATAGTTTATGGTTAAGACTTCAGTAGTATCTAATCATCTTCGATCCCCTAACTAAGTTCTTGATTGACAAAGCTGTCTTGGTAAATGCTTTCGCTAAGCTCATCTTTAGCGATCAAAATTTCACACTCTGAGCAGCACGATATAGATACCAACTGTCCCTACTTCAATCATTATTCTGGTGTGCAAACCAACAAAATAGACCACGAAATTCTTTATCGCGCATTCATACTGTAATGTGTATATAGACTGAACACTTGCTTTAAACACTCTAATTTTTTCTGAAATGAGCGATGCAAACCCATCAGCTTGCCAACTTAATGGCAGAAAGACAGACTCACAAAAATGCACATGCAAAAGTTACACCTCAAAGAGAGTAAACCGGTTATATACGAAGCAGAAATCCATTACGAGCTTTTGTTTGCAACCTTTAATATACGCTTCATGGAGCTGGAATTACCGCGGCTGGCACCAGACCGCCTCAATTGATCCTCGTTAAATTTCATTATTCATATTCAGGTCACCAACTCAAAGAGCCCGAGCATTCTTCATTTAGCCCTTGCCCCTACCTTTCTGTTTCAGGATTGGGTAATTTACGCACCACTGCGTCGGATATGTAGCTGTTTCTAAGGCTCCCTCTCCGGAATCAAACCTATTTCACCCCTATGCATTAATGCCGCTGTTGTTACTCCCCATCCTGCCATCCAAAGCTGACAAGGGCAGTAACTCATCGATTTATCGCCCGAAAGGACGATCCGCACAGTTATTATGATTCGCTTTATTACCAGCCCAAAGACTGCATTGGTTTCAATCTAATAAATGCTACCCGCCCGAATACACAGTTGGGTATTTATGCATGTATTAGCTCTAGAATTACTACGGTTATCCAAGTAGTAAGGTACTATCGAGTAGACTATAACTGATATAATGAGCCAT
>CANTFL010001017.1:0-32929 GCA_947650285.1 Hyaloperonospora brassicae | reverse complement strand
ATGTACGGATTACAAAAGTCAGCGCTGATTTGCTGAGTCAGTAGATCTGAGCAATCTTAAGGCATACAATTGTAGCAATTGTGTAACTAATTTAGGGCTAGATAACTACAGATATGACCTCTTATTCCATATGTTTTAAAATATTTTATGTATCTGTGAATTGCGTTCACGCGAGCTTTTATTACATTCGATAAAACGTGGAGACGGGTTGATTATAGTCAAATAGAAATCATAATTTTCTATTCGGTTCCGCGTGCTTGACTCGGTTATAACTTTGGCATTGGCCTTACAAAGGACTTCAGAAAGATCTTTGAGGAACTAAAGATAAAAAGCTTACAATTTACTTGGTAACTTCTATATTTGAGTGACATAACTCTTGCGTGTGAGTACCACCACTTTCTTACCTTTACAAACAGTTTTATCGAAAAATAATGATTTTAAAAATTGACCACTAAGCTGTACTATCTGGCGGACGCTAAAGATTTTAATCAGTTATTGTCGAAAGGAGCTTTCACTTTGCACACTTGGACATGTACCGATCACCGGTGTCTCACAGAATCAGTTATTTATAGGCCTTTCAATTATCATTTGAAAAATGTTGTGGAACCCGCGATCAGCTCTGCATATAGATCAATGTTTTATTGATGATCATCAGCTCAAACGTTTGTATAGCCGAAATAAAAACCACAGTCTCACCATTTTGCGATATGCCATACTGAGCTCGCTCGTATATATACCTTGTTCTAGCTGGTACGACTAATGGGTGTGGAGAAGTGTGTCGAAGAACGGTGTGAGGAATTTGCAGAAGAAAGGGTTACCTGGAATACTGACTTGGCACGACGTTAGGCCGGATAGATACGTCAATGGATACGATTCGGGAGGGGACCCTATTCGAGACGGGATCCGATCGAAGTGGAATGTCTGTTCAAGGAGGGAACATGATCCGAGATCAGATACAACCCAAGGTCGAATTCTGGCCTAAGCCGGGGGTAGGAAAAATGAGGGATTTTAAAATATACAAGAAACGGATTAATTTATTGGAAGGGGCGTGGCGAGTTTCTATTGCACGAACTCGATAGGTCTTAGGTTTTGTGAGATAGTTGGCTCACATTTTACATAGTTCATTTACTCCAAAAGACACGCGACATCACTTCGAGGCTGGATGTTTGGCCTCCCATCATAATCACGAGTTGCGCCGCTCGCCAATACATGTTTGACACCTGGATTGTTTGGCCAGGTGCGTGTAGGGACCTCACAAACATCAAGTCATCTGCAATAGGGCGCAGCAAAAAACAAGGGTAATGAAGATCGCGAGACGGCTCAAGCGGTCAGAAGGTCAAGCAGACCATGATCAACGTATTGGACAAGGCGATCTCGTTGAGACATAAGTAGATCATATCGAGTACCTACAAGTGACCTGCGATCGGGTGAAGATTTCCACGCAATCACCCCGTCGTAAGCACGGTCAAGTTTTGCATCGACAAGAGTCCACCGATAAGAGTGCATCCCGCCCTACCGACGGGTAAGCAAGTTGAGGAAGTAATAAAGCACGAAAACTGAGAATTCCTATGCCAGTCGGTCTTCTGGGAGTTAGGTAAATGCGGGATCACAGTAGAACGTTTTTGAACCTCGCTCCACCACATGGGCGTGTATATTTACGCCCGCCTTTGCGTGAGATGGTAGGTATTAGTGGTACTACAAGCTGATCATATTACTGCTATCTTATCTAGAGCATTAAGCTAAGATCGTCTTGCCTTTCATTCGACTAATCTGGTGCATCCCATCCATAGCCTTTTTTGTCCGCACTTGGGTGATGCGCGTGCATGGGCCCAGTCCCAATTTCAACACATTCCCCACGGGCATCATCCATTATAAAGACCGAGCTTGTATGTTAGTTCTTAATTTCTTGGTGCGGCCATACGCTTCTTGAGGTATATAAGACAGCAATTCCTTCGCCCCTTCCCGTGTCGGCTTCACGGCTACTTTCTTGCAAATGTATCACTCCAAAATTAAGTTACACGTCCTTGTACTTCGTAATGACAGAATTTGACTCGATTTATAAACCATACCATCCTGCTGATACTGCTCATGATGCAGATCTTCGTGTTATATTTGAAAACCATTGAGTAATAAACCCTGCTAAAATATTTCGTGACGCCTCTGACGAATGATGGATGCTTTGGTAAAACATATATTTTTGAACGGTAGCTTGCCCATCACTTAATTTACTGACAAGAAAGCCGTTTCACCTAAATTGACGACACAACAGTGGCGCCATAATCGAATTTAATATCCTTCGATATTTCTACAAGACGATTGTAGTTTTCTTTAATTTTTTGGTTATAAAGTGGAAGTGCAATCGGCACGCAACATGCAAAATTGTCGGAGTCGTGATAGAAACATAAATATTACAAAAACTGCAACAAGTATAATCCTACCTAGCACTTTATCGACAGAGGGGAATGGTTTGCGCTGGGAACGATGAAAAATCTCGGTATACAACAAAGTAAGCAGCGAAACCTTAGATATCATAAGTGGTAAATAGGAGCCTTCGTTTCGGCATATGTCTCACGTGTGAAACACACAATACGTATGTAGCCCTTTGAATATCTAAAATTGTGATTTCAAGTGCTATTCCGACAAAACCTTTATGTTAAGTGCGTAAGTAAGAGAAAAACGTGTTGCATCAACACAATCAATGCTGCACATGAATAGTACTGTATCAGATAATTGACTATTTACTGCTTATATTTGAATACATAACGTACTTATCAGACTGGCATTTTATCAGTATATCGAGGTGAAATAAAAATTGCTACTGCTTGTTTACAGTCAGTATACCTTTTTAAGCTGCCTCCCCGCATACTTATCAAAATCGGTTCAACAAGATTAGCTCCGATCCTACGCAAAGCAATCATACATGGTCCCTCACAGTACTATCCATCTTAAATTATCAACCATACATATGAGGCCTATACAAGCAATGCATCTATACTAGGAATCTCAGTATATTCTGCCTGCACCAATATATCTCTTAGGGATGAAAACTCATGGAAGATCGCCCTGCATTGTGGTGGAGTGGTGATCGCTCTTTTGAGGAGTCGATACCAGCTCTCCCACTAGCACCCGGGCGACCGACTAACGTAGGGAGTACTCCGATTCCGTGTCCTTGATATCCTTCCTTAACTTGTGAATTCCCGTCGGTGGGGCGGGTTGCACTCTTCCAGGTGGACTCGTGTCAAAAGACAACCTGACCGCGGTTGCGATGGATCTCTGTGTGGATATCTTCACACCACGATCGGGGTTGACATTTTCGTGGAATTTGTCACGAGATTACTTGTATATCTGTAGGGTGATCAATATGAGTCACCCCGATCAATAACAGATCGCCTTGTCCAAATGTAGACCTTGACTCGCAAGCCTTCTGACCACTTGAACTGTCTCATGATCTTGAGTCCTCAACCACAAAGGTTTTCCTGCGTCCAGTTGCAGTTAAGGTGTTGTTTGCGAGTTCTTGATCCCCGGGCAAACAATCCAGGGATATCACTTGATATTAGTCTGTAAATATTCCTTGACGTCGGGTGGTCAATGGTCAACCCAAAGGAGAAGTCGACACATGTACTTTGAAGCAAATTGAACACTGTAACTATAAACCAATCAAGCCCAACACCCCTATGCCTATTCCCATGTCTTGGACACCGTTTGCCATATGTCGATCTCTCTAGGCAATATCGATCTTGTACTTACGTGACACACACCTGATATACTCATCCGATCGCAGTTGCCCTTCTCGTCGCCGATCGTGTGGCGTAACCCACACTGTCCTGACCGCGATCACCTACTCGATTTCTGATCACGATATCGATTGCCTCCTGATCGCGATCGCCTTGATAATCGCGGGTTACATGGTGTGCTCTACATTAAAGTGATCGCTATCACATACTTAATCACTGATCACTACATTGATCGCCTCCTGATCGCGATTGCCTTGCTTATCGCAAGTTTCATGGTGTGCTCCACACCTACCTGATCGTGATCACATACCTGATCTCCGATCGCGATCTCGATCGCATTGCTCTTCGCGATTACATACCTGATCGCCTATCGCGATCACGAGCGCCTCCTTGATCGCAATCGCCTTGCTGATCGTGGTTTTCTTCTTGATTGACGAATAGCCAACGTAATCTTCCCCCTGCCAATAACCCTATCTCCACGACTCGTACCCTTTTTTCCGTCATACCTTAACTCAATATCGTAGGTCCAATCCTGTTCGATCTGATATCCGGTTCTGTATAACCGTCCAACCGACGCGATCCAAACAGTTGTGGATTCGGTGCTGCCAACCGTTAACTGACTCGGATATAACTGGAACGCGATCAGTTCCCCTATCGCTAATTTCCGTCGTCGCTTTACTTCAGCATTAACCACACGTCGTGTTAAATAATTGTCACCTACTGAGACCTCTAATGAAGCCTTCCGTGTTCCTTATGATATCTAATGACACACAGTGTCACCACGCAACGCCGTCCAAACAATCTATTATACAGTTGATATGTATGTCTAGCATTTAAGGTGGCGATGTGGGATGAATGGCCGAGTTGACCGAAGTAGAAAAATGATGTACAATTTGCATACCTCGTTTGTGCCAGAAGAAAACCAAACTATAAAATTTTGCAAGCCTATGCCGATCCCATCTCATTAACAGATTGGTGGGACGCATTCGTCATCGACACTTGCAAATGGAATTCCAACATTAATTGAGATAAAATTACCATGATAATGCCAATGTATTTTAAGCGCTAAGATATTCTCACGTGTGCACGAAAACAGATGGATTAACATCTAATATTGTTCAGTAGTCGTTGTTTACATCAAAAGGATTACCGGGGATCATCATCGGCGATATATAGCTATAACGCAATACGCCAGCATTTGGACATTTTCATGTCAAGGATGGATATAAGTCGTCATCGACGATAACTTGCCACACGCACGTCACATGCCATAATTGGCGATAGAATAAAATCGAGAAGATGCGGTACACCGAATTATACTCATCGCGGAAGCGACAGGTCAGTAATTTGTGAAAAAATATTGTGTGTTCACGCAAATTTGGTGAGATGGTCCACATCTACGTGATGTTCAACATCGACGAAGGGCGCCATGTCAGCAATGCTAATATATATCTTTTTGCTGTGAAGAACCTTTTTCTAGCCGAGTTCGAAAAGATGTTAGCAAAACCCAGACGAAATGGCGAAATTTCCCG
The DNA here is from genome assembly GCA_947650285.1 of Hyaloperonospora brassicae. Taxonomy (NCBI): domain Eukaryota; phylum Oomycota; class Peronosporomycetes; order Peronosporales; family Peronosporaceae; genus Hyaloperonospora; species Hyaloperonospora brassicae. Next base: position 27,663 of record CANTFL010001017.1, on the reverse strand, counting down.
TGGACTGATCGACCGATCAACAAGAGATGTATACATCTTACTATGAGATCTAGACATATTATTATGATAGGAAGTAAATCCATGTGACGATTGTGAATCTACAGACCAATGTATGCTCAGTTCCTGACCTCTCAAGTCGTATCATTGCAATACTGGACAATACGCAAAAATTTGGTCGTGTAGAAAACCCGTCTGCTTTAGATTAAAGTAGTTATGAACAGCAACGTGGCCAATCAAGCTGTACCTTGAATCTCATTACGATACCATTAAGCTTAAAAGGTCGACTTTGACCCATTTTCTTGCCTGCGTATCAAGGTTTAGCCGTCGACTATTCTTAATAAAATTTGGTGAAGGTACTCAAGATAATTTGGCATAGTGCCGAACAAAGACAGATTTTTTGTAAAATAGGACATGCTTAAGAGACAGCCTGCGTGACTTGTCAGGCGGTACTGAATTTTGAAACAAAAGTGTATCCATAATCGAAACTAACTAACTGGTGTCGAACCACAACTTGATGGTTGCTATTCAGAATGTATTGTAATACTTGATTTCGGTATATTGCAAGCTTTTCCCACTCAAATTCTTTGCAACTACACAAGCATCTGTCTAGTCAATCATACCGACACTAAAAAAATCGCCGATTTAATGTGAATACGAATGATATTTTACTATATAGATGTTGAGACATTTGAGTTATTGCAAAAAGTCCAATGATGAATTCAAGCGCGTAGATGATCCCCATTAAGGAAACGGATGGATACCGGTTTTGGTAAATTTGGACAAACTCACGTCAGCATTTACATTTCTGCATAAAAAATACTCAGCAAAACTACTTTTTGACCAGTAGATTGTTTGCATGAATACATTATGTCAACACAACTGAATCAATTTACTGGATATGAATGCAAAATTAGTGCTCCGTGTCCGATTCCGGTGTGTGAAGTAGTAATCCAGTGAGTAGACACAGGGATCGAGATAGGGAGAAGTAGTAAGTGACTACGTCTTATACTTGTTATTATCCTGAACAATAAAATGAAAGGTCATCGTTATCATTTTAGGCGAGCGGGTGTGCCAGTAGCAGAAATGGGGTGTGCCCGTAAGCATAAATGAGGTGTGCCCCTAGCAAAAGTGGGTTGTTCACCTATTCGTGGCCTAAGATATTGCATCTATGTATTAAATACATTTTGGCTTAAATAACACCAAACTGTGTATGACCGATACAATTACGTAAAACCTGGGAGCTATTGTGCTCACTTCTTCAGAGCATGAAATACCTGTAGTCACACGTACCGTCCGCCTGATATTGATCTTGTGATGCTGGTGTCAAGAGAACTCCATGTGGTGATAGATATACGCCACTTGTTGCGTTAGAATCAAGAAGCAGGTGAAGAAGTCGCTGTGCTACAGCATAGAATATAAAAAACTATATGCTTGTAGAAATTATAAATTGGGTTGTGCTCTCTAAATGAGAATTAGGCATTGAATTCGGCGAAAAATGCAACAACGGCGAAAGCGTACATTGACAATCTCCATATTGCAATTTCAAGATGCGCTAATCGAGAACAAGGTGCAGGAGAAATACGGTTTACAGCTCGCATGGAATAGAACGATTGTAATGATTGTGGTACAGATTGGTGTGTCGAAAAGTAAGTTGTATATTGATACGTGCGTCTATTTTAATGATGGAATTGCAGCAAAATGGGCTGCAGCAAGGGCGCAGAAGATATACTATCATGACCAAAATTATCCGAACACCCTAAAATCTTACAACATCACGGATTCTACTGGTCGTTTTCGATACGCTTTTTCAACATGTTTAGCCTATAGGCGTACGCCATGCATTGTTGTGGCTACACCGCCAATTTTGCCACGCTGGAAGTGGGCTTTCATACAATTGAAAAAAATGCAGGGTGGGCAAGATCACATGAACAAAGAATGCTTAAAATTATTATAATAATAAAAGTATTTGATGCATGATAGTGATGATTTGTAGTCAGTCTTGTCACATTTTTTAATAGTCTTCACACAGCGCTGATGCATGGAGCCGATCAAAGCTCGAACCTTGTCAATTATGATCAAACTATAGGCGAATAAGATGGCCTGTTGGAATTATATGCGTGTCTCGTACTATTTTCCATGGGCATACACACGACGAGCTATTATAGACCACATGTTCTCGATTGTATTGAGGTCAGGGGATAGGTCTGGCCGTCCATAACCGCCAACCCATTACGAGAGAAGAACTCATTCATGTCACAGGAAGTTTAGATCAAAGTATTGTCGTACTGGAAGACAAACTCCGTGCCATTCTTTAGATAAGCGAAGAAGAGTAGATAATCCTAATGTAGTAGACATATTGCAAAGAGGGTTGGACGTACTCGAGAATCGCCATCTCGCTCTTTTCCTTCCATATGAATGGACCACACACTATGGTGGCTCCGCATTCTTGTTAGTGCCGGACGACCTGCTGCGCGGGACGACGAAGATCGCGCTAGTAGAAGCAGAAGCCGTCCGGGTCGTCAGATCCAAGCTTCTTCGCGTCTGACAAGATGACAAGCTTCCAATTATGCTAGGTCGTCATCTTCTTGACCACCTACTGGAGGCGCGCAAATTTGCGCGCCGCAGTAAGCGGAAGCGTCTTTTCCATCATGGAGTACTGAATAAAGTTGCAGTGAGACAGGAAACAGCGCAACGAGCGGGCGCTGCACGTCAGCTCGAGGTCGGCCTTCAGCTTGGCTGAATTGCCTTGGCCCTTGGCGTAGGCGCATACGAGACGCCGTGTGTCGCGCTCAGAGAGCTTGGGGGCCGAATGGCTTCTTGAACCACTTGTTCTTCTTCGTAAGGACGGTTTCGATGGTGGAGATTGGTCGACCCACGTGTTACACTATCTGGCGATACGTGATATCTTCCTCACGTACCCCAGACGCGGCCGTCCTCTACAGGTGTAAGTTGGATGCAGGCACTCTTTTCTGACTAAAATACACGCGGTCAGGTGACCACTTGTTCTGTGTGACCATCACTCTATTCATATAGAATTTTGTAAGTATTCTTTGTTCTGTGATTTTGCCCACCCTGCATTTTTGTCAATTGTATGAGAGCCCACTTCCAGCGTGGCAAACCTGGCGCCGTAGCCACAACAACGCGTGGCGCACGTCAATAGACTAAGCATATTGAAAAGGGGATAGAAAACGACCAGTTGAAGCCGCGATTTTTCAGTTTTTAGTGTGTTTGGATAATTTTAATCGTAATTGTATATATTTTGTAGATGTGTGGTAGCTGCCAACTTGACAATAGAACTAGAATCGAGTTGATTCTTCCTAAAGCGGTGTTACTTGTCGGATTATAATACCTGCAGTCACCGCGATTGACAATATAGCTCGTCTGATAGCTTTTGAATTTAGAATGTGTCACATAGTGATACTTTTGATCGATGCGATTGCTGATAGTAACAATAAAAGAATATTGGTGTCCTAAATGCGCATTGTGACGGGGTAGCAGCACTTGACTGACATAAATTATGGTATTTCGGATGAAGACCCGGAAACAGAAATAGCCTCGATTAGTACAGAAATACTACAGTACAGGGTATTGCTGGTCGCTAATCGTTCCCCCAATACCTCCAATTTAACAACAGAAATACAACAGTAGTAGCTTATGTTTTCATTCAAAGGTGCGTATACTTAGCGTGTAAAGCGACTACATATTTCGTCTAAATACTATAATAGAAGGCCTAAAACAAAATTTGAAACAATTTATAATTTAATAAGCTAAGTTTGTATGCCTCATATAAAAGTGTTGAGGCGAGGTACGTGTTTGCTCTGCATCCTGTAAAAAGCCGATCCTAATTGTGACGGTGTAGCCCGTTACATTACATAGTCAATCAGAAGTAAATGACAATAAGGAATATTACGTTGAATATTCTTTTGACAATATCACTAAGCATAGTGATATTGTTGAGATGCCCGAAGTGTCTATTCAATGGTTGATATCGAGATGATGTCAACCCACCAAACGCTGCTGGAAGCGCGCAATGGGTGGTGAGTAGACGTCATTATACAATTAGTTGTATTAGCATGATTAAGTCAGGACAAACAAAAGAACCAAGAGTTATGTTGACGGTATGGCACGGGCGTGACGAGAAGACTGCAAGAGACCGGAGGGAGCGAAGAGGCTTGAGGAGCGGAGCAGAGAACACTTGCTTGGCAGAAGGAGGATTCGAAAGTGATTGATTCATAGGTCTTAACTCGGCCTACCCTAGACTGCATCCAATCACATGGTGCATCTAATCAACCTGATTTACACGCGTCCAATCATCCTACGCGTTTGATCATCTCTGAGGTAATTACCGACGTAAGAACTATCCCGTAAAAACTACGCTCTAAGTTCGGATTGTACCGGTAACCCTCAACACGACCCCTCAATTCGAACTCGCGCAAATCCCGGGAGCCGCCGTCATCTCCTTGTGGCGTAGCTCGTGAAGGTCCTTCGTCATGATGTCCGCTAGCATCACCGCAATCTCGCGATACTTGAGCTTCACTTCACAGCGCTTGACTCCATCGCGGATGTGATGGTACTTGATGTCAATTTGCTTGGCGTGGCCGTGGTTGACTGGGTTCTTCGTCATCTTGATACACGACTGATTGTCTTCACGGATCATGATCTCTGGTCCTTCCTCGCTGGCAGCCATCATGATCTCACAAAGCAGACGATGACTCCACTTGCCCTCTTAAATCGCCAAGCTGAGTTCGATTTATTCAGCTTCACTCGTGGACAACGAAACACTTGGCTGTTTCTTGCTGCCCCAACTCACTGGCGCACCAAGTAGCATGAACGTGTACCCCGAAGTTGACTTGCGGTCGGCAAGATCACCAGCCCAGTCCGCATCCGAATATTCACGGAAGTCGATCTTGCTGTTTGGCTTGTAGCAAATACCATGCGTCTTGGTGCCTTGCAGGTATCGTAGGATACGCTTGACCGCAACCCAGTGTTCTTCTTGGGGATTCTCCATGAATCGCGACACATAGCCCACGGCAAACGCAATGTCCGGGCACGTTGCAGTGGTTAGTTACATCAACGCACCAACAGCTACGCGAAAAGGAGCATCGACCTTGGTGGCTGCATCACTTGAGACGAGTCGAGAGCTCATGTCTACTGGACTTGCGACTGCCTTGCAATCATCCATGCCAAAGCGCTTGAGTATGTCATCTACATACCGACGCTTAAATAGCGTCACGATTCCATCTGCGCCATCCAAAAGCTCGATGTCAAGTACAAATGCACACTTGCCGCTGTCAGTCATCTCAAATCGTGTCTCCAGGTCGGTCTTGGTGCGTGCAATTAGCTCTCATGAGCTACCTGTGATCAACACGTCATCCACATTCACCAGCAGCAGCACGCATTGTCCTTCCTCAATCCTTATGTAGAGACACGGGTCGAGTCTTGACGCTTGGATTCCAATAGCACACACGAACTCATCAAAAGTTTCGTTCCATACGCGCGACGCTTGCTTTAGTCCGTAGATTTCCTTCACCAATTCCAAACAATCGAAGTAGCCCTCCAATTCCACGCCGCCAGGGATGACGCAGGACACTTGTTCCTTCATGGCACATTACAGGAATGCCGTCACCACGTCGATTTGGTCGATGGTCCATCCGAAATACTTGGCGACTGCAATCACTATGCGCAGCGTCACGTACTTGACCACGGGCGAGAATGTTTCTGTGTATTCGATCCCGTACTTTTGCTTGAAACCCTTTGCCACAAGACGCGCATTGTACTTGTCAATTGATCCGTCCGCTTTGCGTTTCATCTTGAAGACCCACTTCGTGCCAATGACGCGATGTCCTTTAGGCAGCTTGGCTGCGCGGAATACTCCACGAAGTCGCATCGACTCAAGTTCCGCTTGGATAGCTTCACGCCAATGCACTTGATCAGGACCGCTCCCTGCAGCTTTAAATTCGGTGACTCGCACGAGTCCACTGCTGTTTCGATGGCGTTCGCACTCGCACGCCAAAATACAGGCGGAGTCGATGCATCAGCATTCCTCGTTTCTTCCTCTTCTTCTTGTTGGGCCGTGTAGTTATCTGGTGCACTCGATTCTTCTAGTCCAGGCCGTTGACGCACTGTGCGCGTGGGAGGATCTCGTACTTCTTCATCATTAGGACGACTCTTGCGCTTGCCTGTTTGCTTGTACTGCGCTTGACCCGGCGCTTCATCATCCAGCTCGAGAAAGTCGAAGTCAATGTCATCGGCATCTTCAGCGGTGGTTGGCGGCGAAAGTCCAAAGACGGACTCGTCAAAGTTGACATCGCGACTGATGACCACCTTCCCCGCCTCGATGTTATGAACGCAATACGCTTTGGATGCTTCTTCGTAGCCCAAGAATATTCCAGTGCGAGCCTTCGGGTCCTACTTGAGCCGCTTCTCCTTCGGTGTAAGTACGTTAACTTGACAATCGAACACCCGCATGTGCTTGACACTTGACTTGGAGTTGTGGACGATCTCGAACGGAGTCTTGCCCGCAACCTTAGGCGACGGCAGACGGTTCTTGACGTAGATTGCCGTCATTGCTGCTCCGGCCCAGAAGCACTTTTCCAGCTTAGCATGGTGGAGCATGCTGCGGCCAATTGTGACGATGGTCCGGGTGGCGCGCTCCGCCGTGCCGTTGGTATGGTGTGCATATAGCACTGTCGTCTGCTGTTCAATGCCTTCGTCTTCGTAGAATTTTTGAGGCGAGTTGGTTGCGAACTCGCGGGCTCCGTCGTGTCGGACGAACTTGACCTTCTTGCCAAACTGCGCTTGCACCATCTTGATGTATCGAGTGATATATTTTTCACTTTCCGACTTCACACGTAGACAAAAGCCCTTCGTGCATCCACTGGCTTCGTACAAAATCAGCAGTAGATACTTGCTGCTTCATCTCCAGGGGTCCACAGATGTCGACGTGAAGTAGCTCAAATGTGTCGCATCTGCGCTTGTCTTGGTTGCGTGGGAATGGTTTTTAGCCCATTTTGCCTTGTTGGCATCCTCGACATGCGCTTGGTCCACTTGAATTGAGAGGTGCCTTTATATCTTTGATCATGTTCGTGGCCATCATTTTGCGAAGCACATCAGCTGTAGCGTGTCCCATCCGCGCATGTAAGTCGACACCGTTGTTTCCGCTTGTTGTCGCATTGGCCGATCGATGAGCTGTGTGTAGCCAGTTAAGACCATCCACGAGATCTACTGTTGCTACCACTTGTTGCGATCCTTTGCGAGCGACATCAATCTTGTTACCGTCGAAAAACACTTGAAACTTGCCATGCTTGTTGATCTGCGGTACCGAAAGCAAATTTCTGCTCATGCTTGGTACGTAAAGCACGTTCTTGATCTCGATTTCGCGCTCTTCACCGTCGGGCAGAACCACCTTTGCAAAGATAGTTCTAACACCCTTGATGGCTACTTTGTTGCCATTCGCCACCAAGATTTCACCTTCGTTGCGCGTGTTCAGTCTTGCAAACTTGGTCTCGCCGTGGCATATGTGGTGTGTTGCACCACTGTCGACGGCCCAAATTCCGGATACGTCCTTCTTCGCTGAGAGTCCACACTCCAAAGAAACTGCAAACGCTACTTGATCGTAGCCGCTGTATTCATCACGAAATTGTCCCCACTGGACATTGTTCGCCCCGCCTCCACGACCATTGCCGCCGCGTCGGGCTCCTCGACTTTCATTTTTCTGCTTGGTCCAACAGAAATCCACGGTGTGTCCCACCTCCTCACAGTGAGTGAACTTGTATGGCTCGCGTTCAGTGTTGAAGGCCTTGGCTACAACTTCAGTCTTGACCATCGTCGCTGTCGTTGTCACCTTCTCCCCTTGGCGCTTGGCGTGCTCATTCGTGAGCACCTTTAACACATCTTGGGTACAAAGCTCTGTGCTGCTCATCTCCAAGTTCCGAACAACGTTCTCAAAACTCTTGGGGAGACTGAGCAGCATTCAAATTGCGACGTCCTTGTCCTCCATTTTCGCACCGATGCTACTAAGCTTGGCAGCGATGTTCAGGACCTCGTTGCAGTGATGCATGACGTTGGAGCCTTCATCCATCTTCATGCTGAAGAGTTGCCGCCTGAGGTAGATCCTTCCGGCTTTCTGAGATCCACCGTACAGAACCTTCAGGCGTTGCCACTCAGCCTACGCTTCCTCGCAGTTGTCGACCACATAGTGGTAATCCACACCCATGTGCAGCAACATCATTCCGAACGCGATGTTGCTCGTCTCGACGTAGTCGTCCTGCGCCCGGGGGTCCACGAACGTCGAGGAGCTCCCCGGTTGACAGCGTGCCACACTGACTTTGTCAGGAACACGCCACGCATGTATCGACTCCAAGTCGAATAGTTGTTCCCATCGAACTTATCGATGAGGACGTTGGAGGATGCGTGGCTGGCAGAAGACATTGCGCTTGGGCTCATAATTCGTTGACGGTATGGCATGGGCGTGACGAGAAGACCGCAAGAGACCGGAAGGAGCGAAGAGGCCTGAGAAGCGGAGCAGAGAACACTTGCTCGGCAGAAGGAGGATTCGAAAGTGATTGATTCATAGGTCTTAACTCGGCCTACCCTAGACTGCATCCAATCACATGGTGCATCTAATCAACCTGATTTACACGCGTCCAATCATCCTACTCGTTTAATAATCTCTGAGGTAATTACCGACGTAAGAACTATCCCGTAAAAACTACGCTCTAAGTTCGGATTGTACTGGTAACCCTCAACAAGTTATAGGACTTAATTGTATTAAATGACAGTTTTACTTTTACCACGACTAGAGTCTTCAACTCAGTCGCTTGCCTTCCTCTTTATTAGTGTGATACATAGCAGGGCACTGACCTTATCTGTTGTCAGTGAAAGTTAACTCCGTACTTGCAGACCAGTACGTAGTTGTCGGTGCCCCGTTACGCCAGTGGTCGAGTGGCAAAGCACTAGAAGATCACGAGGTACCTAAATCGATACCCGCGATGGGCGGTACGGTTACGGCCGCCGGAGATAGGCCAATACAGTAGACGAGCAACCACCCAATGGGTATCCGCCCAACCAACTCAGACCGTAGGTGTGTGATAGTTGGGGTGGGCTGGAGGCTCTACTGGCCGAAAAGCCCCGTAGTGTAAGGAGGGGTGTGGGTCTTCTAAGGAGATTAAAACGGTGTCACTGTACTTGATAACCACCCCAGTGTGTTTTGAAGTACTACGCGGCGTACGATCTATATAACCTATAAAGGTATAGCAGTGGTAGATTTGGGGAGAAGTTGTAGGCCTTCCTAATAAATCCCATGCTCTTTGTGTAAGTATTCGATTCAATAAAATGAAAGATCTGCGAACAAGTTGACTTTATAGGTTTAAGCCCCCCCCCCTAAAGCTTATTCGACCCTGAAGATTCCATATATCGATATCAGTTGTACTATAGACAAAGCGGATCATAATTTCTTTTTTCTTCCTTGGACTCTAAATGCGTTTAGTTCTACCGTCGGAACGGTATCACACAGCAAAGGCAATCGGGATTGGTTGGTCATCCACTTATGCTCGTATGCGCGTATTATTATCATCTGGTTGGAGAGCCGCACAACCATGTAGTAAGCCATTCTGTTCGTGTCGATCACAGATGGAAGAAGGTGATTTGAATGTGTCACGTCGTTGCTACGCTTGGTCTTGTACTTTGCTAGTGTATGAAGAAACATATTCAGTGCGAGAATAATGCACGGTGGTCCTTTCTGTAGTCACAAGCAGACTCAATCGCAAGAAGCGCTGTCATGGTAGTCAGCATCGAATGATGGCTTGTAGTGGTGCTAGACGATTTATGACATGCGTTGAAAGTACTAGGGATACTTGACCAGAAGTTTTGCATCTTGAGCTAAAACGGTCGACACGTAGCGTAGAGGTGCCCATCTTTGTTGGCACAGCAGGTCATGTGTGGACACTCCATTGACCCGGCCACTGTATCTCCAGGTCAAGTAAACAGTCTGAGCTCCTAGCTAGCTACATTCGCATTATTGCTAGACATTGTGAATTTCTTGTGCTGTAACAGGGGCGAAATTTACCTGATGATATATTGTTTTCATCTTTTTCCAAGTATTGACGAAAGATACTCAGACAAAGCCCTGTTGATGTATGTGTGTTGATGTATTTGTGTTGATGTATGTGTGTTGATGTATTCGTCTTTGTTTCGAACATTGCTCGGTAGGAATGGATAATCAGCATTTGTCGAGACTGATCAATCAGGAGCCTCATCGTATCAGCCGCTTCGTTAGAAAACATGAATAATAAATATGAGGTTGAAAGTATATCTCATCGTAGCGGAGTAATCAGAAGTATTGTCCGAACCGGGTAAACTTGCATGATACCGCTGTTGAAGGTAATATCCGGTAGCAGTTGATGACGCGCTGCGCACTGGCTGACGTAGCCATGCCATCGGCCCAAAAAACACCAGTGGATGCTAAACGTGCGAAGAGTGTGGTGAGCCAGCAGCTAGCATGTATCTCGATGTGTTTATGGATGAAGTTCGGTCTCGAAAAGCATATACTAGACGATTATCTTTATTGCTGTCTCCTTTATCCATACAACACAACTTGCCGACTATGTTAATTTCCATTTGTCTGCTCCTTATTTTGTACGAGAGTTTCCGAAGGCATCCATTTGCAATGCCATCGGTGCCACTGTGAGGTGCCTCGTTACACTCATAAACAACACATGTGATTGCTTCACCAGCTCGAAGCGGCTAGCCGACTGATTCTGTATCATTCAAAGAGCCCATGTTTCACATTTGATTGATCACCATCGAATTTCTTCTTTGATTGTCAGTTTAAGAAGACTTTAAACGACTCTCGATGAGAGATTAGATTCTTAAATTTTTCAAGGACGTGTACGTGCACAAGGACAGTAACGTGTACCGCACAAGGAGGTGATGCTTTCTTTGCGATGTTCTTGCCAAAAATTCTATTGCTTCATGACCTCTACGTGAGTCGACGTTAGAATGGTAGATCTCGCTTGTAGATGCTCGGAAACATGGATCGGTTTTTGTATATCTGAAGCCATATTCGTTTCTATGTTCCCGTACATCCTGTCGTCTGCGGCTTCCTCATATAGGCACTTCGTCACGACTCTGAAGTCAAGGTGTTACAACTGCATAGTATTGATATCTTTGCCATCTATCACTACCCTCGACACAGGACCGAGGGTTAGCATGTTTTGAAGGTCTTGCTTGTCAGAAGGAAAAGTCCGCACCCCACAGGTCGGCTCGGTTATGCTTACCAAAGGCATTGGGCGAATACTTGCGGCGATGCGTACATCGTAACTACTTTGTCTCGCCCGATGGTCTTATCTTGTTTTTTATCAATGTTACAAAGATGCATAGTATATGTGCAGTAAGTGCCGCTTACAAATCCAGGATTGCCGGTTGAATGGGCACGCATGAATGGATAGTGAGCTGAGTTCAAGGAGCAATAAAAGACATGGGTCGAATGAACGTAGGAAATGTCGACCGGCACTTGGCTAAATACACGATCTTATGAGCAAATTATGCTTAGCCATAGCATGTGGTGTCATTTCAGTATCATGTATTTCCATTTTGTAATTGTAGTATGTGCTTGATCTACGGACGGAGATGTCTCATTTAGCATTTTTGGAGTCTTATCTACAATTTAATTTCTAAAGCATGATCGAGTTTGTGTGCAGATTTTATGGAATTGACCTGGTCCACAGAATGCACCCTCATATACGATATTGCTTACCTAGTCAGCGACGGTTGCATTAAAGAAGGTCCAAACATCAAACGACCTGCATCATGGAATTGTAGCGATTACAAGACATGTTTCGATCATGTTTTACCTTAAGACGATAAACACTGACATTTCAGTTTCTCTTGGACAAACACATGTCCATTTAGCTTTTATAAAAAAGCACAAACTATTTCTATCTCCGCGTTTCGTGCTCGTATCCTGGTGACATGAACAAAGTGCGACTTTTTGTTTTCACGTTAGAAACAAGTGCCCGTACGTATGTATGTACCTTTACTTGCTACAACGACTCCGCACGTACTGATTTCTGGTTGATTCTTCAGGTCGGAACTCGGCATGACGGACATTCTATAGCTTCGAAGCAGAAACAGCTGAATAGATACTGCCTCGCTAACGAATACGGACAAGGCGTCAGCAAGCTTTCTAGCTCAAACAACACCACCATCCAGAGTCATACAATGTTAGGCCCGCTGTCTGCTAGCTTGAAGTATGATGGCGGGCGCATTTGCCGCGTGACTTGTTCGTGATAGCCGGGATTTACGTCGGATCCTTCATGTGACCATCAGGTGCCAGAATACAAATGATTGATTCGTTGCCGTAGCTCTTGGCGTATGGTCTAAGAAGGTAAAACGATCGTACCGATTACCGCACGTGCTATATGTCTTTTAATCGACAGACATTACTGCAACGAGGGAGGCTTTTTGTTGAACGGACGACTAGAAAATGGGAAGCTAAGCGCATGAGTCTAATGTGAAGGAACATATGCACCTGAATACCATTTTCTCTGGAGAAGTTTCCGCCAATGGTATGAACCAAGTCATGTCTTCGAGCTACAGCCGATGTGTGGACTACATTGTCTGTGCTATCGTGTCGAACATGTATCTGCGAGGCTTGGGGGACAATCTCGGCAATGACAGCCTAGGTCAGAGAAGTAAACACGGTAAGTTTATGCAAGGGCCGTTCTATGTGACTCTAGATGGCTCCTTCTGCGCTCATATAGAGCGTAAAAAAATAATCTTTTGAGCAATAAAGAGCTCGTCAAATGGGCACGAAGGACCCTTTTTGCTCTAATGTTTTGTGATGTCTTTTTGCAATTTTTTGTACCACGACTATATTGTGTTGTCCACGATACGAACTATCTTGGTGCTCGACATTATTTTGAGAAGAATGACAATGTGAAGATCAGCAAACTACAAGTAGAAAAGGTACCACTACTAGGTCATGAACCTGTTCTCGCGTGGTACGTGACATGCACATTTCTGTACAATTACGAAAATTACGCGCAACTGCATACTTCAAGATCTCGAATGGATTTGCTACCATGACGTATTGTCTCACCGCTCTATGCATGAGACGGTAGTACAGAGGAGCGCGCGCAAGAGCTGAACGGCTGAGTTGAACCAGACGAGGCTAGCATCGTTCTTTTTATTTCGCTCGTTTGGACAAGCGGTACGCTGGAAGGATGCTGGAGGGAAAGACTCGGAAAATGATTTGCCAACGCAATGCAGGTTTCTTGTGCTGATCCCCGTGATGTGTAGGAGGTAATCAACTGTAATCAAACACGACAAAGGCCATGACAACAAGGTAAGCCCGGCAACGCAACGTGAGAATTGGGCACTATGGTCGATGACAAGCAGACGCTAGCCAAGATGAGACGTCTCGCTGCATTACTATACAGGACGAGGTGTTCACAAATTGCTGCAACTGTCGATAACGGATGAGTGCTTTCTTCGAATCTAATGACCAAGGCAGTGCTGCGATTGCACACTATGCAGGATGCCCGTCCGATCCCTGCAGTGGCACGTGCGCGTTTCCCAAGGTCCACGTCGTTCGTCATGTTCTTTTCTGCTCCCGCCTTTCCCTCTATGCACCCAGAGGTCCCGCTTTGATGCACTAAATGGATGGACACAAGGCCGTGGAGACTTTTCGGCCAATCACCTCTTGATCCCTTTTCGGGCTTCCTAACCCTTCCTCAAATACAAAGCCTCGTCCGCGTATCTTCAATTACAAGTAGACGAATGGTGCGGAGCAATCATTTGCATTTGGGAATGCTCGACCTCACTGGCTAAAACTCCTGCAGACATTTGTGCATGAGTAGGCCGACACAAGGGTACTTTTTTTGCTTTGGTCGCACTGCGATATGAGTTGTAGAATTTTTGCGCTTATTGCACAAAAACACGTTTTAGATCCCATCCAGCATTTGTTAGCTACTGAGTCGACGCGGTCTAAAAACTGAGCTTCTCACACGCACAACAGTGGTCATTCGAACATGTCATTACCTATATTTATAACTTCGGATGCATGCAATATAATATGTCCAGGAGATAAAAACATACACCAGTATAACTAGACAATAAAAGTACATAGTGCAGGATTGATAAAATGGACCATATCATCCAGCTGCAAAGCCGTTTACCACAGAATTAGACAAAATGTGTGCTAAGGAGGTACGAGGAATTCTGAGCACACAAATGCACACGTGCTTGGATTCATAAAGTAATGCAAAGCCTGTCGTTGACACGCGCACATTCTTCGCCATGATATGAGACCGACCGAGCAATCGAGGCGGTGTAGTCGTGTCGTATCGGTGATGGTTACTTTACATCAGTGATGGTTACTTTAGTAACTTGGCCATTACCCTGCAGATTGGTGACGAGCAAGTACCTTTGTGACAGAACATAGTCCTTCTACACCACGATCAATACACACCGTGTGAACGAAGGGAGGTCGACTATGTTGTGAATATAGCAAATGAACTAGTGGTGATGCTGCGTGTCGAAGCTAGTCATGAAGTAAAATGCATATCGGGTATGTAGCCACTGTTTGCGACTGTTCCATTTCCGACTTGTGCTGGTGAGATGATAGTTGGTCGGTATATCACCGGTGTCCTCCCCCTACCTCTTTCAGATCCCATATTTTCATTGATGAATCGGCGAGTTCAAAGCGGTGTGAAGCGACAACGAGCATCAGCGACCAGCAGCATCTTCGAGGACAAGTCTTCCGCTAATGAAAGCTGCCTCATTCAAGAATTCATTGGGTTCAAGCGAAAATGCATCGTCTATTTCTAGTGGCACCAAGTGATAAGAGGTATAACACAAAGCGGTCTGCATACACCACCTCTGATTCTTCGTTGCGCAGCTTGACTTTTGTAGACTTGTAGAACCCGACACATATGTGGTTTCACTTCCGCCAAGCATCCCATTCGATCAAGGCTCCTCGTAGAGATGAAACTGCAAGAACTGCTGTGATTCCTGCTGTCAAAGACATGGTCATGACGTTCGACTGGAACGAGACTGGCCATGCGATATGACTGCAGATGTAAAGACGAAACAAACTCCACCACTCATATGTAAAATGTTTACGCTCGCTTCACCGCGTATGTGAAAAGCACGTCACCACCTGCACCCAGATGTGTGAACTTATAGCAGTATCGCCATGTTTACGTGACTGCCGACGACCATCATGTAACAAGACAGCGTCGAAGTTCAAACTTCTGATTTTGTTGCATTGTTCGAGATGAAGTCACAGCTTAATGCTTGTGGGCCACATGAATTTATCGTACGTTTGGCTACTGCGGGCAAATATTCAGCAAAGAATTTGCTCGATTAATGATCGAAATTGTGAAGAGAGCGTACGTTCGCTCACATGGCATGCCTCCCTGGTATATTGTTGTCTCGACATTGTTTGGGTTCAAACCGCTTGGTGATGACACTTGTAGAATGAAGATTATTGATGTATCATCTTCGTTGGGATGCGTTTTTGCAATCCCTACACACTTCATGTAGCTAGACTGAACATGCTGCGGATATGCACATACAATTGTTGGTAATGCAGTGTGGGTGGGTACAATGTCCGAGCCAATGCATGCTTGGTACTACGAAACATGGGGCCCAACGAAGTTCGCATATAAATGAAGATGCGGGATGTCTGAGGGGACCCAGTGTTGTTATGAGATCCTTGCACGATATGGCAAACTACCACAGTGAGTATGCGGGGATACGCGGGTAGTATGAGCGCAAACTGATGTGGTGGCTGTACCAAAACTTCGTTGGCCAATTAGCTCTATGGCAGTCTAGCCACTGATAGAGTATCCAGACGGACCCTCACTTTCCTCGTCGCTACAAAAAGAACTACCAAGCACAAATTTACCAGCATGGCATTTTTTATTGGTTTTAAAAGACGCTAGAGAAAAGCATCGCCAAGCTACCCACATCTACCGAATTGCGAAGCACATGTTTTGTCAATATCATTAGTGCCTACAACATACACGGTATGTCCTCAAATGAGCAGCAGCCCTTCGAACTACTGAGCGATGCGTGCGTAGCCCTCAAATCAGCTAGTGCTGACATCTTTGTGATTTGGAGCTCAGAGAAGTTGTGGTCATCATCGATTTCTTGCATACCACCGGCTACTGAAGTCGACTTTATCAATTTTTGATCTACGCCTGTGTGTTGTAAAGACACCGCCCTGCACAGTTCTCTTAATTAAGTAGACCGCTGAACGATCAACGCAAAACATCGGGATCGCTCACCTTGTTGGCTGAACAGTCATCGGTAGAGCAGCGAGCTAGAAGTGGATAATGAACAGCGAGTAGGCGAACGCGAGAGTAGCTATATGTAACTCTAAATTGCTCATTTTGTCATTGCCTCTGTCAGCAACGACCTCAACCTATCTATGCGCATTGCAGTCATGGATACGATAAAGAAGGAAAGGAGTGTGTACGATCAATCGAGCTCACCACATTGTTTGTCCTCGTACCAGGATGCTATACATCGCATCTTGATCGACGCCTTGGCGTTGTAGTTATTATAGCCGTAAACAAACACATTACATGGGAATGCTTAGTTGTGTGATTCTACTGCATACAGTCTCTTCTAGCCCACATACATGTAGCTGTAGACACTGCAAGAAGGGCGAGACCAGCCATGTCATAAGCTTAGCTCAACATGACCCTTTATGGCATCCCATCACACACATACGCAAGAAGAAGGCCAGTGGTAGCAAATTACTTGCCAAGCTTGGTATGCACGAATTATTTGGTTCCTAAATGCGCGCATCCGAGTTTCTGGACTGAAAATGAGGCAATTATGTAAACAGCCGACGAATTGGCAAGTGTATGGCGTTGTACTTATACAACATACGAACACGATAGCATGACCCCGATGAATGCTTTTCAGTCACAATACGGATGTAACCACGATTTTGCGCTACAATATGCCATCGCTGAGAGCAATGTTAGCATTTCGGCAACGATTGCAACATGTGCATCATCCCTCAAAATTTCTTCGACATCGTAGTCGATTTCGTTCGGTGTGGTGCCTGAAGACACGTATCATCCAATCTATCAGTAACTTCGCCTTGCTTATTCAACTATGGACCTTGTACGGATCGGATGGCTGCACACCGCAGGCCACCGTGCATTACGATACGAAATCTATTTGCAATCGAGGTAAGTATTTATTTGTTTACTATTGGGCTAGTGTTTGCGCTGCGCTCGCTTACAAAGCGTGTTGTCGTTCTTTATATTCGTTTGAACACGAGCGCATATTTCACGATTATAAAAGAACGCTTGAAGCGCTATGTCAGATAAAGCGTGCAAATCGTAGAATCGTCGCTTGTATGATTTTTGCAAGAGCTGTTGTAGAATATGATGATAGCGTATAAATATTTGGCGTAGGCAGTACGGCATCGACATTGATCAATCGAAGAAACAGACTGACGGATCTATCAAATGGCTACGCTGTATCACGATCGTGATGTACTCTTGGCATTTTACGATCGATTCCTTGCATAGTTCCTGTTCTGCATTCTGATGTGCGGTCCCCCTTAGTATCAAGACCAGACAGCCACTATGGCATTTATACTCATTACGTCGGACACCGCAACACATTTTCGCAAAGCAGGACAAAATATAACGGTGCAATGCGATAAGAATTGCAAGCACATACGCAACGCTTTGGTTTGTAGCGCTGCTTCGTCACGACGCTTACATTTTTCGAGTTGCAAGCTGAACCAACAAGACTGACGATACTGAGCACTACTAATTAGTATTCACGAGCGATGCATGAAATTTCGGACAAAGCATTTGGTGCTACTTATCCCTCTCACCATAAAGAACGCTTCGGAGCGAGTGGACCTCAAAGCAGTTTCGATGGAAATGCTAATCGAAGGGCATCATACACGTGTAGGCTTTTCACGCGGTAAAATGACAGTAAGCTGTACATCAAGATGGAAGCGGAGCAATATGATGTGCGAGAAAGTCCGATTTAACGCAGCACGGCTGTGAACTGAGTGGTGCTGATTCGCGTCCGCTTCCACCACAGCTAAAAGCGCACATCAAGCAACTATTGGCCTTACCCTCGAAAAGGTACTTAGATGACGGGTGAAAAGAATCGCAATCCGTGCCATCGTCTCGGCTTACAAAAAGAAGCTTACAGCACATGCGTGCTATTGGACGTATATAACACCATCTATTCAAAGGTTTGTGGGATGGAATGGAAGCAGGAACGCGCTTGCGGGTTATGAGAACATCATGGAAGTCCGTCCATGAAGCTCCACTTTCCACGCATCAAAGATGCGTCAACTTGATGGTGTTGCATATTTGGAGATATCTCATTGTACCTCTACTACACTCCTTAACAGGCTAGTGATATTGATGTGAGCGTCAATGCCACAGCAATGCTGAATCTTCATACCAAGGATGTCTCACTTTGCGTTCTTTTTACGACATGTAGCACTCGCGCGTACTCGGATTTTAGCGTCAAGTACTTACAATTGATTGATCTCTTAAACACTGTATCAAAACTTAACTCCCGTCTATTTGCTGGAGATACCGACAGAACTAGTACGCTCACTTCGCCACTGGGAACCTCGGATAAGTGTCTAAATGATCTTACACTCTCCCCCATCTGCACGAACGATAGTTTTCGATTTACGTAAGCTCTTGTATGTTTCACTTCGACTGACCACTGGAGCTTCCTAGCTGTCGTAAAGACCATAAGCCGATGAAATGACGACTTCGATAGTGCGCTGTAATTGCATAATCTCTGTCAGTACCGCGAAGCTCCACAGAAAACCAATGCGACAAATAGAATACCTCTTGCACTCGATCATCAGCTACATTGACCTACAAAAACTGATGCTACTTCGAACTGCCTTTTGCTTTGGGAAGTACTGAATAAGGCAAATCGGCTGTGACGTTCATGTGACCCAATTCATGCCCATCGCCTTTGGAAGAAATTGAAAGTGAGTATGACGTCAGGTTTTATCTTCTGCATAAAC
Source organism: Hyaloperonospora brassicae (assembly GCA_947650285.1). NCBI lineage: Eukaryota > Oomycota > Peronosporomycetes > Peronosporales > Peronosporaceae > Hyaloperonospora > Hyaloperonospora brassicae. The sequence goes on along the minus strand of CANTFL010001017.1, from coordinate 8,621 downwards.
TTTGCCTCTTCAGTATCAGCCAAATTAGCAAACTTTTATACCATTTCACAAACTGCGTGATTAGAAATGAGCAAGCGTAGAAATGTAAAAGGAATCACCAATCCTCTGCATTTTGTGCAGCGCAGAAAAAGGGTATGGCGTACATATTTGTTCCAGATGAGGCAGAGTACGAGACGACCGCTTACCTGATGCAATCGGATCCTACTGTTGTCGGAAAAGGCAGAATCATACCCCGTATTGTTCGACAGATAAAAGCATCCGAAAAGAGGACCTAAGAGGAGGATAAGGGAGTTTTTTTGCTACGAAATAGGAAGAAGTTGGCTCTTTTGACGTGCTCTAGAAACGTGGGTAGAAAAGCCAGACAACGCCGTTGTGTACCTCAAATGTCGCAGGTAAACAATAGCAGAAGATAAACAAACGCCATCGCATATCACTACATTGGGCTTGTTATGCTGATTTTATTTCGCGTGTATACAATGTCGAAATAGCCAAAGGTAGCAAAAAGGATCATATAATCCCTCTTTTGCGTGATGATCTGTCCTTCGTCTACTCGATCGGACACGGCGTGGCCAAAATTGTCGAAAAACTGAAGTTCTGTCCCTTGTCCGGCCCATCGAAACGACGGACACGCAGTGCGTGCCCAGTGGGCAGTGTCCAGTCCAAACTGCCCCACCACCCGAGCCTTCCCACCTTGCAGCAAGTGCCTATCGGTCGAATTCAAACGTACCCGTCAATCCACCCGACCTAATCAAAATGACTGACCGTGCCACTGCTCGCAGATTCCGCCTCAGGACCTCACTCAGCAGAGAGAACGTTCCCGCACAATTGGACAGAACATCATCATTCCGTTCCTGCATCAAACAAACCGACGCCTCCTCCGCTCTCTCGACCGCCCGAGCACATACATACAATCGAGTGCGTATCGCACCAACAGCATCGTCCAGCCGTCGCCACTTTCAACCATGAGCTCTCCCGTCGACTTGAGCAAACTCGCGCTCAGTCCACCACCCACCCACACCGCCCACACCGCCAGCAACAGCAGCAATAGCAGCGACTCTACGCATAGCACTCTCAAGCCCACCCACCCCTTTGTACCTTATGCCATCGGGACAAATGAGGAGCTCACTTGCGTCATCCCGGGCTTGACCTCGACGCCCCCTCGGGCCCGAGGAGCCACGAGGACTCCGCTCACCGCCACCCACGAAGTCCGTCTCCTCCGATCCCAAGTCGCCGAAATGGAAGAGCAGCTCCGTCTGTTGAACGAAAAGTGGGCGGCGCAGCTCCTCGACCAACGCACGTTGGCACTGGCCCAGCACTCGGCCAGAGAGAAGCACAAAGTCATGCAGAGCGAGACGATGCACCGGGCGCTGCAGCAGATGCTGCTCGAGCAGCAGTTGGTGTTTGCAACGCTGCAGTCGGCGATGTCGCGGGCTCCTTTGCAGTCGAGCGGACAGACGATCTTCGAGGCCCTCCACTTTGACACACGGCTGAGCCGTAATCCCCACGAGAGGGAACAGGTACTTCTGGCTCACAACCACCGGTCGGTTGCGACACTGCCGTCGATCGTTGCGAGCCTCACGCAGATGGCAGTCAACAAGGCCAGAGCCACCCAGCAGGAGAAGCAGACGGATGACGTCCTGCCGCTGTCGCAGATTGACGTGACAGGGGGCCGCGACCACACCCTTATCTCGAGCACCTTTATCACCGAGATCCCGCACACGTCGCTCGAAGAGGCGTACGCAGCAGTTTTGGCCTACTTTGACGGCATCCCGTCATCGATGAAGCGCCACTTTAACGTCAACGCGAAGCGCGTCCGACTCAACAGTGTAGACTCGCCCGTGGTCTACCGTCGCTCGACGTTCCTCGGCGCGGGGCTCCCTGCAACGGTGAACAATGTCGTTTGCTCGGAGCTAACGGCCACGCACGGAATGGTGCACATTGACGCGATTGTCGACGACCCGCTGTACCCCGTGCACGAGGGCTCGTCGTCCCATTATGGAATCGGTGCACTCTCTGTCATGCCTCACGAGAACGCAGTTGCTGGACAGACCACGTCCGTGACGTTGCGCTGGGTTGTCGTGTACCACTACAATATGCTGCCTGACGACGAGGCCCTCAAGAACGACCTCGAGAACATCCGACCTATTCTCAACGGAGACCTACTCACAGCGGCCGTGTGCGACTACATTCAACAACAACAGCAACAACAGCAACAACAACAACAACAAGAACAACAAGAACAACAACAACAACAACAACAACAGCTGCAGCTGAGCGCTCTGAACTAGTTTGACGGATGGAAATCCCACAAGGTAAATTAGGAAAGACTCGAGATGTTGTTTTCGCTTGGCCTTTGTCAACATAGTTGTCGCCAACACTGGACGAGCTGCGATAGCTTTTGGACACGAGAGGGGTATTGATTGCAATCGAACAGTACGCCGGGCGCTGACGTAAACGTGTCTTTCAATCGTGAATCCGCGCTCCGTCGGGCTGGTTTTTTGCGAGCACGAAACGCACATACATTCTCCCAGTCAAGCGTCTCGATTTGAAGGCTGCTGACGCAGCAATTATTCGATTTTTGTGACTGGTCGAATCTGCCTATTCTTCGTCGACGATAAAGAAACACGTCGACGAAGAATGGGCACTGCTGGCAAAAACTGAGCAACTACGACCAATCGTTCGCGAGGGACACAAAAATAGTATCACTGCTTCGTCGACGTACGATCAAGTTCTTCTTCGTGCGGGCAGCACGACCACGCATCTCGCTTTCGTGCTCGGAGATGCCCCTGCTATGTGCACAGATGTGCGCGTTGAGATTCCCGAGGCGTCTCTCCACTTGCAGTCAACAGACGTGCAGTGGTCTGCGTTCCCTCAGCTGCTATGTGGTGCTCCAGCAGACGTCATTCGTAGCTGCTCGACTCGGACTGCACAGCCCACTGACCCATCGATACACGCGCTTGTTGTCGACACGAAGGACCGCAGTGATCGGACGCGCAATGTCGCGAGATCGTCAAGCGCTGCAGGAGGGACGCTGCACGACCTTGTGCATCATCCGGTATGGGCACGTCCTGGCTCTGCAACGAGCTTGATTAATGGACAGCCGCGGCCGTCTGATTTTCCGCGTCATGGACGAGACGACCCCGATGACTGCGTGTGAGGCGGGCCAGGCTCGTGCAAATCCCTCTCTCTTCCCGGTCCAGGGCGTTCTTGCACGCTGTGTTTATGGGTCGCACGGCGTGCCCCAGACGCCCGAGCTCGCGGCGCGATCAGAACGACACATGAACTTCAGGGCTTGACGCCGCGATTGCGTTACAAGAGAGAGCTGGAACTTGACACACGAAAACAAAAGTGGCGCCCAGACTTTCTCGCCGTTTTGCTCTTTTCAGCAGCATCGTAGTCGTCTTTTTGCTCTTTTTGCTCTTTGTCTCTTTTCTCGGTCGTCCACTATTCAACTCGCAGCCTCGTGCGGTCTCACCTGACTCATGAGCTTCTGCAATGGGATAAACAGTCGTCCGCTTGAAAGAGACTTTCGTGGCGAAACCCCAACACATGACGCGAACACGCGAGTCGCACGTGGACTACTGCATCGGCAAAGTGGACGTCGCTCCCGTGGCGGGCGAACGCGGTTGTCCGTCCTGTCTGACGCTCAGTCAGGAGCTCCTTCGTTGCGGGTTACTAGAAACAGAGTCGTTCCCCAAAAATCTGCGCGCGACAGCGACAAACCTGTCATCGTCCACTCGTGACCACCTCCTGGAACCCCCTTAGCAGTCATCCACCGCACCGTAATAATTCGTGTTACAAACTCAACGTCCGCGTCCTACGCCGACGCGTCTCGGACATAGACTCGCCAAGCACTCTGTAGTCCTTCTTCTGCATGGAGAGAGCTACGACGCCACTGTTTACCGCATGGGCCTCCCACCTGGTCGCAAAACAACACTGTCATGTGATTGTCTTCGCCTCTGCCTGCGTGCCTACGTGCCTCTCGCCCCTCTTCCACGCACACACACACATATATACACACATACACACCCACACCCCATACACACATAATAACACATACACACCTACACACACACAGACGTGTGCAAACACACACCGAATGCTTACGAGCCACGTGCGAAATGAGACGCGTGCTTCCCATCGCGAGCCAATTGCTCGATCAGAGAGCAGCCAGCAACAGCACCACCTCTACATGCGCATGTAAACACTCGACCTCAACTGGCCACCGCGTGGAACGATCGAGTGGCGGCAGCAATCGACAACGAGACGACCTACGAGTTCGTCAGCGTCGGGTGTGTGTGTGTGTGTGTGTCCCGCCTGCTGGCCGACCTGCCTGCTGTATCTTCGGGTGCATCTGTATCTCCTCCTAAAACTGCTGATTCCGCGTGCTCGGCCGCGTATCGTCATCATTCGGGTCACCACATCTGCAAACGCGCACCTATCGACACTCGGCAGCTCGAGCTCCTCAATTGATCCATTGACCGACTGCGCCATTCGTTCAGTCGTCGCTCGATCCGATTTGCATTGTCCTCACACACATATATACACACACACAGGACGTGTGTGTGAGAGAGAGAGAGAGAGGAGGCCCACGTTTTAGCGGATAGAGGCGATCCCTTCGTTCACCGTCGCCACGCGTCAATCGTCCAGTGCATCGACCACGAGGCGAGTGAGCGGCAACAGACAGCGCATTCCCAGCAACAGCGACCGCAGTTTGAGGTCCATATCCCTCGAGCATGTCGAACAACCAGCGACCTGACAGACGTCCACGGACGGACCCGTTCCCACGAGTCGGATCCACTCGGAAACCAGACACCCCGTCGGGCCCGTCACCCCGCAAGACCACACTCCCTCCTGCGGTGTGTGTGTGTGTGTGCCGTTGTCTCTTGTGCTCGATCGCTTCCTTTGTTTCTTTGCGTGTCCGTAGAGCTAACGACAGTGTCGTTCGGTCCGCCTATAGCTCATTGTGTCACCTGTTGTGTGTGTCTGTATTTGTGTGTGTGTGTGTTGCTGTGGACTGTGTGATGGCCGCTCTAGCACGAGGTGAAGGCGCTGCGACGCGAAGCGAAGCGACTGGACGAGCAGTTCACGGCGCTCTGTGCCAAGTGGAAAGCAGCGCTGCCGCAACAAGACGTGCTCCTCGCGGCCTGCACGGCCGCCAAGCAAAAGACCGTCACGGCGCACGTCGAGCAGCTCAATGGCCAGCTCAAGGAAGAGCTGCTGCACCAGCAGCTCTACTTTTCGTCGCTGCAGCAGAAACTCACCGAGGCACCGCTGTGGTCGCGCTCGGTGTTTTGCCAAGAGCTCTTTGACCGCCTGCACGGGTACTTGCACCTTGAAGGAGTAGACCTCGAGGACCACAAGAAGACGCTGCACGCACGATTTGAAGTCGCAGTGCGGCTTGCACCCGACCTCGTCGAGGCTTTAACCCGTGAGTTTGTGCCCTTGACGCTCCCGAATCTGCCGTTCTCGCGGACGAGCACTGCCGCGACGACGCTGCCGGTACCAAAGACGGCCGGTGCGCGAAGCGACGAGGCCAGTGGATGTGGCACGCTTGTCTCGAACGTCTTTGTGTGCAAGGCACCCGCGAGTGTCTGTATCCCGCAGATTTTTCACACGCTAGTGAACAAGCTCACGAATACGTCAATCGAGCTCGAGCAGCGCCTTGGCGTGCTGTTTGAAATTCAGGTAGACGTGCAAGTGCATTGATGTTGGGATGGTGGGTGCTTCAGTGCTGGCTTGGCGACCTCATGTGCTAAGTGTGTGTGCGTGTGTGCTCGTCTTGGTCTTCTCTCCTGCTGCTTCTTTGCGCTTTGTGTGAATGCAGTCGGAAGTCCAGGTTGGACCCTCCACGTACTATGCGCGCGTGGAGAGGAAAGATGGCGACATGCATGGAGCCCGTGCGAACCAAGCGTGGACGAGCAAGCTCGTGAGTGACGACTTGGCCGTCATTGTGACGGATTTCGTGGACGAGGACGATAAGGAAGCGGTGGACGCAGCGCAGCGAAAAGCTCGGGCAGGACCAGGAGACTGTCGCGAAGGTGTGGCCCCCTCGTCGATGCCACCTGCTTTGCAGTTGGGTCTTCGCACTGAGACGTGCATGATGCTCACGATCGCCCGCGTGACCGATCCGGAGCACCAGGTGCCGATTGTGCTCTTGCGCCGGCTGCGCGTGCATCGGTACAATTTGCCACCCGACTCACCCGCGATCCGTCGCGAGTTGCACAAGCTCCTACCGTATTTTAACGGCGACTTTCACATGACGATGCTCAGTGACGCATACAGAAACAGGAAGAACGAGGACCCAATGGTTGTCCCGTGTCGACCACGTGATCGATTGAAGACGGAGGGCATGAAAGTGCTGGAGCACGATGACGAGTCGGACGACAGTGACGATAGGTCATCAATTGACGCCCGATGAGGAGCAGACACAAAGGCGGATAGATGGTAGTGCTGCCAGCAGTTTTATCGACAACAGTGTTTTTTGTCTTGACGGGGCTTGCGATTTCGTATCGACTGAACGACTTGACGCGACTAAACTGGGAAAATCTCAAACACGTTGCGCTTTCGCTTGCATGACAAGTCGGTATATCGGAAATCGGCTCTTTTCATCGAGGTATCAACTATTGCAGCAAATGAAGCAGCAATTACACTACGTTGTTTGCGTGCATAGAGCGCTCACCCGACATCCAGACGGTGGGTGAGGACTATGCAACAACGCAGCAAACTCACTACCCCTTCGGTTCGATCAGCATCGGTCGCACTGGACAATTTTGGCGAGAAACATGGACACGAAAGTCATACTTGAGCTCGAAGTGTCGGTCGCGACCCGACTGTTTAGCCATTCGACGTCTGGTGACTAGGCCAAGGAGCGTCTAGAATCATATTACTACCGGATCCGGCGTGATGTATGCAGCCAGCCAGTGCTGGCTTGTTCTTCAAGAAGGATACGGCCGTACCGACGAATCACTTGAGAGTGTCACTGGATGGCTGTGTCATATTATGAGACCCCCATGTACGCATACAGCATCAATCGTTGTATCAAAGGTACCACCTACTCGATAACGCGTGCCGCTGTCGATACGGTTACGCTTTTATATAGTGCCATCCAAGACTGTCGAAGCACGAGATATGTGCGTAGAATTGTGTAAGCTCGACGGATGTAGTGTCAAAAGTGGCGTGTGATGCGAAAAAAAGACGAAGACCGTAGCAGTCAAAGGAAAAGCAACTAAAACTCGATTTGGCTTCGAAGCTACAAATTTCGTGCACCACATTTGCCCTTTTGTCCTGTTGTGAAAAGATGGCTCATCGATGTCAGATAGCCTGTTTCGCTAACAATTGAACAGCGGTCGCTGCCTTTTAAATTGGTGCTATTTCGGTCGTCCAATATACCACTGGCTTTTGTACAATTCTGAAATTTACAGCTTATTAAGCTTATAAAGTGTAAGACCGATTTATGCCCGGGATTCGTACACCTTAGCTAATACTAAATACTAACTTCAATTTTCGTTCATTTTGTTTCAAAAAAATAGCTAAGAAGAAATACGTAGACCGTGGCGACCCGTTGCAGCAAACCATATGTCAGAAAAATAAATTTGGGGTAGGTATGGAACAAAGCAAAGAGGCAAAAACACTGGACTTTCCACGAATGGGTCAATTCATCACCGTAACAAATCGAATACAGAACTCGATTGTATTACTCAAGTTGCAAATGTTCCTGAGTCATGATGCGCTTTCCTTTGCAGCTCTTTGACTCTTGGGAAGGAAGAGTGCCCCCCATGGAGCTCTTGCCGTACTGTGAGTCACACCGGGTCGCTTTATACGCTTTCGTTCATAACACCTCCATCGGCGTATAATTCTCTACGTGCACGCATTTTGAGTGCTGAAATTGGCTAAAGGCCAGTGCTGGCAAAGCCAGAAATCGCATTATTTGGCTTGATAAGCACACCATTTTGCCACGCGCTTGATGATGTTGAAATCGTATTTTTCTTCGTCAATCTCGTCACATCTTCATCGACCATGTAGCGGTCTATGGAGCGACGCAAATTGGTAGTGAAGGGCTTAAAACAGAGACATACAAAGGCTGCAAGATGTATGTGGAGTTTGGAGGAAGAAGAAGTACAACTAACGTCATCTCGACCGCTTTCTTAGCGATTCTCTTGTTGTAATGGCTTGCACAACCGTCGTAGATGAGCAGCAGTGGCCGAATGAAGATGCTGGTTACGCTTGCTGCAAATTGGCCCAACCGCTTGACGAAGATAGCTAAGTTCATGAACGCATTCAAAGCGACGGCAACTGTAGCACCATGAACGGAGCACTCACTCAGGATGTCACGATTAAACGTTGACCTGGAAGCAGAAAGAGTGTCGGTAGACACGATCCGGATCACTAACATAGGCGACAAGCGTCCGGTTGAAGCTCATATCGATGCACTATGTCCAAACATTTTTCAACCTACGCATAGCCATGACTTTCCTTGACTTTAATTTCTGACATAATCTCGTCTCGTCTATATTGAATACGCGATCGTTATTTAGTTGGTGCAAGATTGGGTGCTTATAAAACCGGTTCAGAAAATAATCATGGTTCTCTTGCCCGACTTGGTTGCGTGTGCGAAAAAA
>CANTFL010001016.1:0-57945 GCA_947650285.1 Hyaloperonospora brassicae | reverse complement strand
ACTTAATTTATTAATATAACAGTTCTACTTTTACCCTACCTACGCTTCCTCTCTTGCCACGTGTACGTCCGTCGGGGCACCCAAATCCCTTGCGTTAAGTTACGCAAGGGTGTGCCCCGTTACACTGCCTGCTTTTGCGTTCGTACTTCATACGCTCAGATGAGGACACGCGAATCATACAGTCAGATCTGGATGAGGTGTCGTCAGTTATTCGCAAAAACCGGCACGCTAGAGCGAAACAGCTCGACATGGGAGACATCATATAGTAGAAAAACGTTACATTTCATTATAATCGGCGGGTCACGCTTAAAAAAGTATCATGCAACTTTTTCCTTTCAGATTCTCTACAAGAGACATTTTCATACGACACGCTGTAAAAATTGGCCACAAAGTTGTCTCTTATAGAGAGGGGTGAGTGTATTCTCCAATGTATTCTTCACTGAGCTCACATTCAAAACCCGTTTCCGTCGAAAGTAATATTCGGCACCGCTATCCTCATCAATTGAAAGAGGTCAGTATATCCCGGTCGTCGAGTATGATTCACGAACCCATTTAGCGAGCGAGCGTAGACCGCATCTTATTTGGACCTGATTAGGTGCGTCAGCGGTCCATTGGGGGTAATCGGGTGGCACGATTGCGAATTACGCGACTTCGGCGCCCTGTCTGTATATTTCCAGACTGGATACCCAATTCCACGTACCTTACGCGGAATGCCTTCCACGACGCCCGCCATCCCAGACCAGCAGACTGAGCCAGTGAGGAGGAGAGTGAAGTAGTCGAGGTAGAAGCACGCCGGTTTCGTATAGCCAGGAGCACTTGACCGCCGTTCAGGTGCCCTTTCTTCTCTCTCCTATCTCAGTGCAAGCGCTTTTCACTCGGAGGTCAGTCGAGGTGGTAGATATCACTCAAAGACCTTTCACGCTTCGTGCACGACAAGAACTAGTTTGGAAGCACGTGAGGAAGACCAAGAGATAACAAGCTAGACATGCAAACTGCAAGTCGTAGCCACTATACCTCTTTGGGAGTGATCAACGACCATTAGCGCCCACTCAACAGCTGCATTACATAGAAATGCATGTCCTGCATCTATTATGTGGGGATCAGACTGTCTATGAGGTCGTTATGACTGCGCTAAGATGTCTGGATGGATCTCTCCCTAATCGTCCACCATAATCTGTCGTTCTTCTCCTCGCTTTCTCATTCTGCTTGCTCGAGACGTCGGGCTTCACGGGGGGCACTCTGCAAAGGGCACGTGGAAACGGGTGTCCAGTCCTGGGGCAGACAGGGCGCGAAAATTGCAGAAAACGCCGGGTACCAAACCGATCACCCTCGATAGGCCGCTGGTGCACCTGGACGGTTCCGGTCAGAATCAGGTTCTAGGCGAGTTCGCTTCGCGGGACCGGGATCCGCGCTAGGCGAACGGGTCGGCGACTGAAGAAGGCGGACGGAGTATAGCAGGAACTCGCTTGCGCCTTGGGTGCAGGGGTTCAACACTCCGTCGATATGCCCCACGCCGCGGGACACGGGGGATTGCTTCCCTCTCGGGTCGCACGCTTTGGTGCCTCCCGTAGCACGCGCAGCGGAGAAAAGGCCTCCTCCCTTTTAACTCTGGCATCACTAAGGGGGATTTCCCGTTACATCCAAGGTAAGGGGGCCAGATGACTGGCTCTTAGGAGGCCTTCGTCTCGGTCCGTTGTTGCTCGAAGAGCTCAAATTGGGAAGCTGTCCTGTATGTATTAGTCCGCTTCTTGTATCCCTTAAGCTTCTTTTTACCACAGTGATTACGTCCTTCCCGCCCAGGTATGCAATCAACTGAGGACAGGGCCACCGACTCGATCCGTAATGGATACGAAGATTTGCAGTCCATCAAACCGTATCATGTGAATGGACAGCAAGAGGCGAGGAGGGCAAAAGAATTTATGTTGTTAGGTACTCTGTCATTTACCGATTCGCCCAGTCGTTGGGAAACCAGAGCTCGACGCTGTCCAGCAATGGGTGCCAACTGCCTCCTCCTCTTCGCGTGTGCTGCACTCTGGGCATGTGTCAAGAGCTCCTCAAATGTATCTGACAAAGAAGGTACGAGAGCGGAGATCAAGTACCCCATTCAACTTCACTCTGCTGTTGACAGTGGCAACAGTAGCGTCCGTGTCAAGCGACGATCGAGCGTTGACGAAGCACCAGATGATGACAGAAGGAACTTCTTCATTCCCACGGCGCTGGTCAACACAATAACACGTCGAGTGCTCCCCAGGATGATGGGCTCCAACAGTCCGTTCATGGAGTCTCTTGCATCACGCGTATTGGAATGGCACCTCAATCACTTGGTACAATTGAAACGCAGTCCTACAGATGTCGCTATCCTCTTAAGGCTTCGCAAAGATGAAAGCATCTTTGTAAGTCAGAAAGTGAAGCTGCTGAAACTGTACACGGAGCTCTTTTATCCACCCCCACTCTCCAAAGCACCTTTCCTGCATGCGGTGGCGATGGGCTTTGGCGGCGAGGCTGAATTTGCACCGTTCTTGTTCAAGTTTGCCGTCCTGAACTCAGGGCATGTACAAGCAGAGGAGTGGCTGAACACGTTGTTCATCAAATGGCACTATGACGGAAGAACGTTCGAAGAGGCGTTTGAACTGCTGAAGGTCAAAGAGGTGGGACCCGCTATCTTCTCATCTCGATACTTGACGCTGTTGGGACAGTACAGGGACGACAGCGCCCGGCACACTGGAGGACAAGAGGTGAGGACTTTGTGCAGCCTCCTCAAACCCGAGTTTGGTGGCGACGCTAAACTCGCCGTCCTGGTGTACGAGGCGAGACATACGACTGAAGCCGCCAATGTACGACAAGGGGTCCTGTTCGACCTGTTTACTGAGTGGGTCGAAAAGGAAGCCAAACAGCGGGACTTCCGAAGCAAGTTGTTTTCTGAAATGGCCAACATCAATGAAGAAGATTCAAAAGCTATCAAGTCTGCTTTCAATATCTTCCGCAAGGGGAAACGGGTGGCCGATTGACGCGTGTACAAGGATCAGCTGAGCTATGTTGCTGTCGGTGGCAGCTTGTGCACTGCAATGCATCGTTGTCGTTCAAGTTGCTTCCAGCGAAGCGGTTTGAGCCGTTAGTGTGTGAGATCGTGTCGCGTGTCAAAGTCAGAGATAGTCGAGCGATCTTCCCAGTAGCTGTTTTCGTGAGCAATGGGGCTGCACATGTGTTAATGAAGCACACCCAATGCCATACCGATGGTGACCCACAAGTAGTTTTTTGGAGCAAAGCTCCGCTGACGGAGGACTAGCGTTCAGGTGGATGCACTGCTTCCGAATTGATATCGTTGCGGCGGACAATTTCGTGTGGCGACGCAAGTTCTGTCCCAAACATGCGCTTGCTCTGAGCATGAGCTCCGCAACACGTAGTTTCTGAGTCACCACAGTAGGTGTGACGTACCTTGAGCACCGTGCGTTATCGGCTGCGTACTGACTTGCTCTACCATTTCAACTTTTGCACCTGCATGTGCGGTATTCGTTTATGTCTTCTTCGTCCTCATGTCTAAAGACGAAATTTCAGCAGTGACATCCACGGACAATGCTCGCTGCGCACCCGATGAGTTCTCGAAGATAGCACTAGTAAGGTCGACATGTGCTCAAGGTACATAGCACATGTCCCTTGAGCACATGTCGACCTTACTAGTGCTTCAGCAGTATAGCATATCGACGCCATTCTGTAGCACTTTTCTGAGCTTCTAGTGAGGCTACAACGTACACCACTCAACCTGCTCTCATGCTCTCATGCTGTCAACGCCTTCGATTGCTTCCATTAAGCTCGAGAAAACAGACTGGTAGCCAACTCTACTTTTCTATGCGGCGATGCCACCAGCGTATTCGGAATATGATGCTCTTGTAGACCCGCTTGATTCCACCCCTACTAGTGACGGCCTATTGTGTGCTGTGCAAGGTCTACCTAGCTCCAACGGCTCTGCAGACATGGTTCGATAACACAAACACCAGAGACAGGTCTGTCAACGAGTTATATTGCATAAGTCCAAGACCACAGCGACCGGCAGAAAACTTCCAGCCCGAGTTCGTGACAGGCGTGACAGACATGGTAGTCGTCCTGTATCCACCTTGTGATCCACTGCCGCAATTCTCTACAGCACCTGAGCACGACGGGCGTTCCTGATAATATCCAGCAAACCGCCAACGTTTTTCTTGTACAGTTGCAGCTTTGTATGCACCTCCTTCCACTGGTCGTCTCCGAAACGACGATGTAGCGAGCGCGAGATCGTCACCGTACGAGCAAGTTGGTCGATCTTGGCACTGACGAGTCCAGTCGTAATGGCACGCACGACCCATTGCTCCACATCACGTTCGTCCACGTCTAATGCCATCGCCACGTCAGCGTACGAGATCTCCTGGAATCCTGTAGGTAACGTGCACAGCGTGAATAGACGCATGGCATCAGCCACTTTGACTTCGTCAAGTCCATTGTCCGTAAACACACTCGTTACACTGCTCTGGAACGCGGTGAACTCTTTCAACGTCTTGGTCGACACAATGTCCAGCAGATCATACAGCGGATCGCTATGTAACGAGGCCTTGACAACAGGCAGAGCAGCCAAGTCCACGCGCGCGAGAAAGCACGCAACTGGGTTCTGCAGCACCATCTTACACGCCCGCAGCGTCTGCTCCTTGTCTGTCTCGCCCTCTTCGTACGTCGCCAGGTACTTTTCAAGCACGCAGAGCACCTTGAGCTTTTTCTCCGGACTCTCGTCGAGGACATTCGCCACCGCCAGGAGCAACGCTCGGCGGTCCGCTGGGTTGAGACTACCCGTGTTCACCAACGTCTCCACTTGGGTTAAGTATGGATCAACGAGATGCACATTCTCAGAGCTCTTGGCGAGCGACAGGATTGCCAAGAGCGTCTGGAGCTGCACTTTGGGCAGCCGCTTGGCTTTGTTGAACAAGTCGGCCAGAAGACGAAGACGTAGGACACTACTGGCGTTGGTCTCGTCTTGCAGCGTCTGTAGAATGGACAGGAACTCGACTTCAGGCTTCGAAGCGAGCATTGCCACGTCAAATAGCAGCGAAAAAGCTCCTTCGACGTCGGTCTCGGCCTCTAGCGCCAATAGCTGCGGTAACTTGGCGCCTACAGTTGCGAGGACAAGCGACACGTCTTTCTTCGTAGCAGAGTCATCGAGCACGTCGGCGAAATTGGCGCTCGGCAGCAGCGTCGACACGTACGTGATAAGGTCCGACGCCATGACGACGACAAGCGGCGACGAGAATGAGTGGAGCAGCGGCGTTGGGTGGAGGGCGACGGCGGATTGGTTGAAATTGGGAAAGGCGCGAGCAACGAGTGGTGGAAATTCGAGATCAACGACGGGGGGGGTGTTCGGATCCGAGCGCTCGTATCTTGCAGAGGATCGTGGATAAAAAACGGTTACTTCACGGGCGTCTTGCGAGGAAATTGTGGTGAGATGTCTTCTCACGCGTAGTTTACCGCGTCCGTGCGTCTATGACTGTATAATAGAGTGGCAGAAACAGTTTGTAACGATCGTATGATGAACTTACACGTGTGAGAGAGATGATTGTTTATGGGCAAACGCTTTAATAGGAGCGTTAACGGTGAAAAGCACTGTTTATTGCTGGATTGGAGTAAGCGTCGAGCCAGATGTGAGACGTACAGCACAGCGGTCCATGAACAGAAAAAAGGAACACCTGAGCTGCGTTGGGGTCGTCGAGCATTTGTGTATGACATACTGATGGCGAACCTCAGCCTGTAGATGCAACGACTCGTGACACTGATAGAAACGAAGGAAGAAGGCTTGTTCACGAATGGTGAGGCTTCTTCGGTTATGAGCGGTTGGTTAAAGCGTACTTGCTGCAACCTTTGGTTGGGTCATCACACGTACTACAACCGATCGGCAACATCCTGTAAGTACGCAATGTTGTACAGGCACAAGGTAAACAGCACAACGTTTGCCGGTGGAAGGTGACAAACGCGGTCGATGCGTGCACAAACTTGTTGGCGAGTCGGGAGCTCGGTCCTGTCGATGATTAGGATGAGCGTGCAAAGACAGTGACTAATTGATAGTAGTCAAAAGAGCTCGTTACCGCTGATTATGATTCATATTGATAGAAGAAACACAACGTCGGTATCCACATGACGACTCATTCCGAATAGTAGTCCCCAGCGCTATCTCCATGCAGCACGACACCGTCGGGTCGCAATGCAAAACACCTATCCGATCGAAACGTGTCCGCACGACGCTAACAATAGTCTATCTGTATTTGTATACCAGAACGTTTATCGAGCTCTATTGCACTTCATCGTTTTTCGATAAAGCGTTTGTCTAGCTCTATTGCACCTTATCGTTTGTAAATAAACCATTTCCTCTAATTACGGCGTGCGTAACGGTCCCTCCACTTACAGTCGCGTCGACGACAATGCCGTCCGACGCAGTGCTGCTCGTCGTCTCGCTCGGAGGCCTCGCGACGATCTTCCTCGTCGTCCTCTACATCACCGGCTTCTCCACGTCCGCAAAGGTGCCGTCTCTGTCGCGTGCAAACCCCGAAGCCTCCACGTGCTTCTGTTGACTTTTGCGGTGCTTTTTGATTTGTTTCTCGATTTATAGACAAACGCTGTGCCAAACGACCACGTCGAAGTGCTTCGAGGCGGCGAAAGACGTGGATTAGCAGCGCTGCGTAAGCGCAAAGAGCGTAAGCAACGACAGGCGGAACACGACGAAGCTGCTGGTGGCGAAGAGGCTGTGGCGCCGGCTCGGAACGAAGCGCTCGAGGCTGCAGAAGAGGATGGCGGAGCAGCTGTGGAGCCGTAAGGAACTGTTATTGTGCCTGTAAAAAAGAGTCGGTTTGTATACCAATGGGGCATCTTTTGCTGACTGGATCGGTGCCTCGTGGGCTGCTGTTGTTGTTGTTGTTGTTTGCTGTAGGAGAGCAATGACGAAGAAGGAGCTGCAGAAGGAACTGAAGCGTCGGGAGCGCGAAGAGCTCCGTCAGGTACGTGGCGGCCATTGTGCTTACTTGTTGCCCATTGCGTCGACATTGATATTGAGTGTGCTTTGTGCTGTTTTGTGCTGTTTTGGACGTGGGTAGTTTGACCAGCACCAACGGGAAGAGCGGCAGCGACAGGCCGATGAGAGAGATGCAGCGTGGCAGAAAAAACGGGAACAAGAGGCCAAAGTGGAGCAGACGTTGGAAGAGCAGGAACGTAAGTTGATGGAGGAGAAAGCACGCAAGGAGAAGGAGGAGTTTGATCAGTGGAAGGACATGTTTACGATCGAAGAACAAGGCACGAAGGTGGCGACGGACAGCGAGGAGAGCCAAGCACTGTTGCAGCAGTTTGTGGACTATGTCAAGTCGCACAAGGTGGTGCTACTGGAAGACCTCGCGTCCGAGTTTAGTTTAGCCACACAGGATGCAATGGACCGCATCGAGGCATTGCAGGCGGCGAACCGACTGACGGGCATTGTTGACGACCGCGGGAAGTTTATCTACATTACGGAACAAGAGATGGACAAAGTGGCCAAGTTTGTTCAGCGACGCGGGCGTTTGGGGTTTGCCGAGCTGTCAAAAGAGTGCAACAAGCTCATCCGTCTCGACGGTCAAGTCGACGAGAGCACGGCGAGCTCTCTAGACTGGCTCGACAGCGACGAGTTGTTGGAAGGACCTGTCGCTGATGTATCGTCGTGAAATTCGGTATCAGTCGAAGCTCGTTGTGGCCAATGCAGACGCTACGAGTTTGGTCGAGGAATTGCAATGTCAGCGTTTGCAAAGTGGACGATGGCGTCTGGTACGACGACAAACTCGATGCGTTGGTGCATTTGCCGACCGATGGTGTATTGCTTCGAGCAGCAGTTCCATGGCGGCAATAGATGAGCAGGTGCTCATAGCGTATGTTTATGTGTATTCCAACACTTTGCATGTGGATCGTGTCAGCTATACACAATTTCACGGGTTTTCCTTCTGCTTTTTTGCACACTCTCGATCGCTATTTGCATCACTAGTGAAATCAATGTACAACTCTGAGTGTGAGTACGCCTCGACGCTTTGCGCCGCTCTCTTTGGGTGTTGGCGTTACTTCAATGTGCGGTCTTAATGTACTGAGATAACCTCGGTTTGCAAATGTAGTAGCACGTTTCTTCTGTTGTCGTCCGCTCGTCCGCCGGAAGCGACTGATTAAATCGGTACCACTCTCTCAACCCCAACACTTGCCGTCATGTAGCCATTTGTTTTGCACGGGAGCCCCATGTCACGGCAGAAAGATCGACGCCATTGGACAAAATAGCTACCGATCGTCACATACAACAGTCAAGTAGTACGGACTATTGTTCTCAGAGCATGACGACGCTCACGTTGACCTACAAAGGCCAGACGCACTGTCTGTCCTTCTCCGATACACCGCAACCGACAATCGCTGATCTGCAACTACAGATTGAGCGCATTACGGGTGTGCGGTGTGACGCACAGCGATTGTTCCAGGAGCGACGACGCATCGATTGTAGTAATGGCTCGAGCCTATTGGCTGAAATGTGCCAGTGCCAAACAGACGCAGCGCCGCCGCTGCTATTGGTCGAAGGCGCTTCGATGTCTCAGATTCATGACATGAAGGCGGCACAAGAGGCGGAACAGAAAAAGGCGGCGACTCGGTACATTGCAGTCGAAGTGGTACATGCGCTGCTCACGATGGGGCATAGACGTGACTGTATCGTTTTTGGTTTGTGGCTACAGAGACAATCGAACAATAGTAAACATTGCGAAGCGAAACAAATGGCTACATGCACGAGATACTGCAGCAAGATCGGAATACGGGTTCCAAGCACTCGAGCCGCTGCCACAATTTGCGGACAAGGAAAAAGCACGAGCGCTTTTGCAGACGTTGGCCAATGATCGCGGCCTTTTGGCCGTCATGGCTGAACATAAGTACGGCATTAGTGCGTGGCTCGAGACGTTCGATGTCAATGTCACGAGCTATGGTCCATTGATCGTGTACTGTGCTCTTTCTTATGATGTATTGTTTTTACTTTTGCTGTCGCGTGTCCATGTGCTTGATGTGGTAGATGGAATGTCGGTGTGTTGGCAGAGATGCCGGCAACTGGAAAGGTCGGAGTGGACCCTGTGTGCGTGCTGGGATTGAACCAGAACAAAGGACAGAAGATCTTGCTGCGGCTGCGCACGGATGATTTGCTGGGCTTTCGCAAGTACCTGAGGTGCGTGTCGTGGAACAAAGTGTCGTGTGTAATCATGGCGCTGGCTCGGAGACTGACGTGATTGCGCACAGCATCAAGAAAGTGTTGTTTCATGAGCTCTCGCATATGGTAAGTTCTGTCGTGACGGTATTCTTTTTCGTTTGAGTAGTTGACGACGAGCGCTTGCTCTGGATGTCATGTAGGTATATTCGGAGCACGACAGCAACTTTTACCAGCTCATGCGGCAAATTGAAAAGGAGTGCAACGAGCTCGACTGGACAAGTTCAGGTGGTGCGGCCACTGGCGGGTCTCGGATCATGTCTTACGATGAAGAGGATTCTAGCGAAGGATCTCATAGTGGACATCGCTTAGGTGGCTACGCTGCGGGAGCTAGTCGGCTACCGGATAGCGCGCTTATTGAACCAAAACCAGCGGTGTCGACCTCCGAGTCAAAACGCCAACTGCCAAAGCAAGCAAAGGTGCCAGCCAACAAGGAGCCAGGGACGCCTACCATGGCGGTGGGCGGTGACGCGACGAAGGACGACACGGTAGCAACGGTGGGTGTCAACACGTCCCAACACACTGACATACGATCACAGGTACGATGAGCCATATCAACAGTCTTCCAGGTTGAAGTGACAATAACACAAATTGCTGATCGAAGCTTGCAGAACACGAGAAGACTATCGATGAAGAAGTTGCAACACTGGCCATGAGTACGTCCGATCTATCGCGAAGCTTTTGTTCATCTGCTGACATTCGTGTTGTCTCGTCGCAGGCGATCGGGAAAGACGCATTCACGATGCAGTGCGACGTCTCAGAGTCCATTACAGCACTGACGCGGTCTCCAATGCAGTCGCATTGCTCCATAAAATCGTGTCCAACATCGTGACACGTCCAGCGGATGGCAAGTTTCGGTCCATCCGAAAAGCAAATCGGCTGTTCGACACGCAAGTCGCAAAGTTCCCCGAGTGTCTCGAGTTTCTACTAGCTCTGGGATTCGAAGACCAGGCAGACAAGTTTGTGCTAGTGCGCGAAGACCCCGCACTGCTTTGGATCGGTCTGTCTTCGCTCGAGGTACTGCTGTCAGAAGCATGAGCACCGAACGTACAAAAGGTACTGACCGACATCCAAGTGCAATAAACCTCTACTGATGTTAAGGCCAATGGCCGCCGACAAGCCAAAGCTTCAGTCAATGATTGTTTTCTGCAGAATTATGGCCTCAAATCGATGAGCTACAGCCTGGCACAATCGATGCGGCATGGCCAGTCAAGATACCTTGCCAAAAAATACACTCTGAATGAGATGAGTGAAATGCTGAGTCGTGTCAGTTTGCTGCATCACTCTGGAAAGACTGAGGCTACTGGACCGCGGGGACGCAATTCTCGCGCAGAAAACGATGTTGCAGGAGACGTCCCTCGAAAGTAAATGAAGCGATGGTATACATACTCTCAAGTCATAATGTCACGAGGCAGAACGTCATATTCCGATTTGCGATCTTGTTCGTTCGAAAGCAGCACCAAGAACAGCAAAAAAATCGACTACGTGCAAGGGAACAAGCTGGACGGACAGCGATTGTCCATCAACTGTGGCACGTCCACAATTGCAAATGTGCTGTGTGGAAACTGTGAACGTGGTGCCACATTTGATGGTCCGTGTTTTGCTTCTTTTTGGTCGATACTGAGACCCCATGCAAAAGAACTTGATTAGTTTGTACGTCAAGACCGAACAACGCTATCCCTCAGTCATCCTACTTACCCAACTGATCATCACAAAAGCTGTTGTGCGGACGCTGGTGGAAATCATGAGGATATATGCATCACACATTTAGCGCATGTTGTGCACAATCGCTGTTTCTCGCAATGGCAAATGTGACATCTTGACGTCTGCAAAAGTTTCTGTCGATTACAGACAAGAGGTTTGCAAGGACAGTTTGCTGACCACCGACAGAAATGCCATAATAGTTGAACATCATTTACGTCACTAAGTCACGTCGAAGCAATATACGAAAAACGGAAGAAATTCATATCAGTGGTCACGAATGTGCCGCAGCGATCGAGTTCGCAGTAGATTCAGCTTAGTCCTTCTCCTACTTTCGCTAGAGCTATACGAAGCGAGCAAACTTGGGCTGATAGATGCTGCAGTAGCCACTGATCAGGGCCGCAACAAGTATGTTGACCGCGCGGTACCTGCTCAGAGCATTTATGCTCTATTTCTTTTTGCCGCCCTTCCTCGCCTTTGCATGTTTCTTGCCCAGCAGATTGCCGTGACGAGCCGGTGACTGCGGCCGTGCCGAGACCTTTCGCTTGGCCGCAGTCTGCACTGCATCGGCCTTGAGATCCACACGCGGCAAGTCCGTTCGTACTTCTACGGTCGTCTTCGTTTCCATCATTTTCTCGTGCTCTTTCTGCAAACGTCAAAGCGTTAGACTGGGTCTCCACGACAACAAACAAGACAAAACGCGGCTCGTACAAAGCTGGTGCGGAACGTAATCATCCGCTCGAGCTTTTCGCGGTTGAAGAAGCTGCCGTTCGTGTCCACTAGATAAAAACCGCGTATGTTCGCTAGCTTGAGGATGATATTGTTCTTGGTGTTGGGGTGTGCCGATACATACGAGACCGGTACGTCAATGGGCGTTCCTAGATTCTTCATACACACACACAAGATCGAAAAACAATCATCAGCACTAGCAAAGCCACCTTTTGCACCAGACAATCAACAACAACTTACCCCAAAGAATTTGTGGGTCGTGAAGCGTAGCTTGTCCCCGCCCGCAACAACCGAAATGCGCGCTACTGTCCGCTATACCCGCACAAAACAATAGGTTTTTTTTCATTCCAAGACGCCTCCGTCGTCAGCAATTGCACAAAGCGATTTAACTACTAAATTCTCAACTGTTCCGCTCACCTTTGCTTGGAACCCAATGAGTCCAGCCAGTATAATACTCGTGCCGAAACCCACGGACGAGCCAAGATCGTCCGAAATGAACGAAAAGAGCGTCGGCTCGCCCAAGACCGGGTGCACTACAGAGCAGATAGCATCACAACAAATTTAGCCGATACTATGGTACTTGGCCATGAACACACACAACATTTAGTGACGACGCACTCTCCACCAGACTTTGCTCGTAGCCCTTGAGCCACGACCAAAATGCAATCTACAGCACGGGCACAAATGTCACCACCAAAGCCACACATTTGCAAAACTGTCAGCCATATGTTTCTAGTCAGGTAGTCACGCAGTTTACGCCACGATACTTACATGGGCAAGCGACCCAGCCGACATGAGGCCGAAGTAGCGCTACAGGAGTCAGTAAGAAAATAAGATCCACCGATTCAATATGAACAAATAATGATAACAAAACAAAGGAAAAACACAAACCACAGCGTTACACATGTGATTCATTCAGCTCTTTTGTCGATTTTTTCCTCAAATTTGACCATCCGATACGATTTTCTGTGCGTACCTTGCGCAGGTACTCGTAGAGCAAGTCGCCTTTCTGCGTTGCTGCCTTTTCTGGCTGACTCGCCAGTACTTTGTCCCACAACTGCGTGTTGGTCGTTTTTTTTCTTCTTCTTCTGTACTGCTCTCTTGTTTTCGTGGCAGTGCACTACTACAGCCACAAACGCATTCACAGCGATACAGCAGTCAAGTCAGTGGACGTTTGTTTACTCGATTTGCACTACGAATAGTAAAAAATATGTTCTAATGATTCGAATTCTTTTTAGAGGAATTCACTACGACTACAATGAGCCGAAGCACTCAAGTGACGATCTGCAAATGAATAGTCACTGTACGTGGAGCTGAAACAGCAGAGCGGTTCGACTTGTTGGATGTGACTGCGTTGACGCGCCACGTGACGTTGCAGCAACGGACGACGCAGCACACGGAGGAGCATATTGACTCGCAGTTGACTTTTTCTCCTGTTCACGGACGAAGGAGCCACCGATGTCGATGTCCGAGTCGAAGTGACTCACGTGATGTAATCTGCTGCTACGTGGACGGAAAATCGTGACAAGTAGTCACTTTCGATTCGGACATTTGACTCTCAGGACTACGATTGGCTTATTTACACTCTCATTTGAGCTCTCCGGAATTTTAGTGCCTTATTGTGCAAGTGCGATCGCACATTTATGTTGGCGCATCAGCGAGTGCTTTTTACGGCATCAGCGTGTTTGTATGTGTTATTATCCAGTATTGAGAACCTGCTTTATCGAAAAATGCACGTAACAGTCTGACACATCCACCTTAAAATAGCGCCAACGCGCCATGTAATCGTTGACTTTTAGCTTGCCAGCAGGTGCCGGACAGGTATCGATTTCGCACGTGCTCTACGCGTCGACGACGTGACACAAACACAGTGCAGCAGCTGGTGCCCCTACTGACTTATTTGCTGTTCCAATAGTCAGCGAAAAGCACTGCAAAAGGGCATCGACACTTTAGTATGACGGCGTCTGCCACTTCTGCATCATTCCTTCGTGTTTGTTGCCTCTAATTCAACGACGACACGACGAGCAGCAGCAGCAGCAACTCTTCCACCGCCCGCCTCTCGCTCACCCGCTTCGGTTCTAGAAAAGCAATGGATTACATAGTACAAAAAGCGCTTTCTCTCTGTTTCTCGCTGTCTTGCCGCCTTGCTCTCGCGCGCTCTCTCCCACACCATGTTGAAGATTGCCGCACTCGTTTCCTTTTCCTTCAACAGATATCTGGCGGCCGCGGGGGCAAAAACGAGCCAGCGCCTCGTGGCTCCTGCTGCTGCACGACGTACTGAAGTCGGTAATTCGTGCTCCGGAGCTGCTTCACTTGCGTCTGGAGCTCTTCGATCACGAGCTGCTGCGTCTCGGCCGCGCGGCGGTACGTGACCACGTCGCCCAGCGACGCCTTCAGGAGCCGGTTCTGGTGCTCCGACGCCTCCAGTCGCCGCTGGAGCTGTTGCATCTCGTGCTCCCAGTGCTGCAGCTGCCGCTCGTGCTCGTTGGAGAGCCGCTGTACCTCCTGGTGGAGCTGCACCGTCTGCTCGGTATGTTGCCGAGCACGTGCGTGGATAACAGACGTCGTTGCAGTAGAGGCCGTTGCAGTAGTAGTAGAAGAAGAAGTTGCAGCAGCTGAAGCGCGCGGGTCGTGCAGCTTGAGCGCATTCAGCCGCGCGAGCGTCGCGTCCAAGTCCATGCAAAAAGGCCCACAACGGCAACGGTCGGTGTCAATCGTCGCGGCGGTTGTTCTGGTTCTTGGCGAACAACGAGTTGACGTTCGTACTTAGAGCGATCGATCGACCACATGACGCAACGCCACTTTACTTTCAGCATCGACAAGCAGGCCACAAGTTTGTGTGTGTCCATGTGTGAGGGAGAGTGATGGTCCCGCAGCTACGTTCGTCGCGTCATCAATGAGGTGGGCGAGAGCGAAAACGACGGAGGGCCGCGTCTGACAGTGTTTAAAACAGCCGAGATCTGGTCTCTTTGTATTTCTGTGTAGAAACAACGCTTTTGTCGTAAACTAGAAGATGTCTCTGTTGTATTGTGCTACGTTCGTAATGGACGTCAACGCAGAACACGTGTCTTGCTATACAGCTACGAGGCTGTCAATTTAAACGTCCTGTCCTTCAGTGAAAAGCGGCAGCGTCATGTTCATTTTCATAGCAGGATAGGCTGAAGCTCACGCTGGAGGAAATCGTGCATTGTATGGCTATCGACAAGATGCCATTTACAGCAAATGCACTTTCCGCCATAACTACACTTCGCTTGGGTTTGTGCTGCATTCGAGTGTTCAGATGCAGTGTGAGGTTCGACTTCGATGACTAAACTCCGACTCGACACTGTTTCCCGAACTGTTGGTAAGAAGACACATGTTCGATGCTGACCGCATTTACAGTCGCTGGTGTAACCTACGAACACTGACGTAGTGTGGCAATCACTTACGGCTACATCGGTCCAAGCGACTGTGTGTCACAACTCCGTCGCCTACATTTCGAATGGCGGCTGTCTTTGCTTTGCACACATGCCAAACTAACATGCAACGCGCGCATAATGTACGAAGGCGCTACCCGTTGTTGCCACTTGTTAGCGATCATGTGCAACATAATGGGCAAACAATCAGCACAAGATCTTCGACACAAATCCTTCGTTTACCATGTGCAGGGAATACATAAACACAAGTCACAAATGACGACAAAAAGCAGACAGAAGTATCACATCGCTCATCGCGTACCCAAACCTAAATGTATCGCGTGAGTGTGTTACTTAGCCATCCCGCGCACCCTTCACGCTCGACACAGTCGTGTGCTCTGTTGTAATCGAAAGCGTCAGTTCTTCCTCGCTGCCGCTACGGCGCTCGCGCCGCTGCAGCTCGTGCAACTGCCGTTTCGTGTACACGACGAGGATCGTCATCGCCAATACTGTCAACGAGACGCCCGTGACAATGGCGAGGATCCGACTCGTTGTCATCTCCGTCTTTCCCGTCAGAGTCGCTGCAATGTCAGTTGCCTGTGCACCAATATAGGCCCACACGAGCGCATGAGGAACGTTGCCCACGGCCGCAGACAGTGCAAATCGAGCGACGGACACGGGAGTGATTGCGAGAGTGTAAATCTTGACAACATTCGGGATACTGGACAGCTGGTAGAGCAGAATGGGTTTCCAGCTCTGACTATTTAGCACGTCAGACAGGGCTTGAAACGTCGGGAACTTGGACCGTAAGTAAGTGCCAATCATGTCTCTGCCCATAGCTCGGGCCAAAAGGAACGTCACCGTGGATCCCCCCGTCTTCCCCACGACAGATGCCAAGACACCATACGGAACGCCAAATAGTGACCCCGCCATCATTTCCAGCGCCGTAGATGGGAGGCAGAGTGGCACGGCTACCCAAAATACCAAAACAAACGCCAGGGTGCCCAGAATAGAATGGCCTTTTACCCACGTCGAAGTGGCCTCGAGGTACTTTTGCACTGGTAACACCGACATCAGCGACGCAGTGCTAATCAATAGCAAAAGAAAAGCACCGAGACGGAGCCACAAGTGGTACGTGCGGCAACGGTCTGGCTCAGTAGCGGCCGTGTTTGCAGTAGCGCATCGTACCATTCCGCCAGTGGATATGGGGATAACTGACGTTCCCTCGCAATAAAGTCAGTAGCCATGTACCCGAGGAGAGGTACATGACGGGACATACAATCGTAAACAAACTAAAACTAGGGTCGTTTATCGATCGTGTTGACTACCTCAGACTAAGGGCCGATTGACTACTTTGACCATCTCGTCGCTCTCGATCATATCGAGACAGGTTATGTGTGAGTTCGTAACACCTGTGTATTGTCGTTTATCGGATCGCATGCGTTGATGTACGGACGGGAAAAGTCCACTGGCAACATCAGTCTCGATTGCTCCATAGTATAAGATAGTCAGTAGTCGTCGATCCCGCACGGTTGCCGTATTCGATCAGAGACGGCCATAAAGGTACAAGTGGATTACGACGACAAAAACAGACTTCATCGCTTAAACTATCACCTTCGCGTGAGCAATCGTGTATTGATGGATACCGACTGCTGTGAACGCGATCTCTCGTGTCCAGTAACGGGTTTTCCTGCATACTTCTGACAAAGAGTGACTCACATGGTACAAAGACTTGTGCTTTAACCGATATGACTTCAATCTGAACAATCCATTTCACGCGAACAGCGAAGGAAAAGATTCACTTCAAATTTGCTGTTAAATGAGAGTACGAAGTAGGAAGTGTAAACGTCAGGAATCGATTACGTATGCCACGCAAAGCCATGTTGCGATACATGAGGAGCGCGCGTCAGCAAATGCAGAGGAGGAGGACTCAGAAGGGTCTACTAGTTTCGTTACGACCGAGCCAATTTTTAGTTGCAGCACATCGAATACGTGAAGGGCCATCGCGGCTTCGAACAGCAACAAATGCGAGATTTGTGGTGCAATGGAAGCTTAGGCATAAGCAGGGGGTGACGGTAACGACTCTATGTGCTCGATCGATACGGCGTGTGCAGTTGATGCGTCTTTTCGTCGTTGCCAAGGATACATTGTCCAATACGTGTCTTTGGGTGTGGGGGAACTGGCAATTCAGCTCCTATCAACGACGTCGAATAACAACATCACTCGTAGGATTTAAGTCGACTGGGACGACTCCCACTGCTGATGAATCCATCAGCAGTAGGTCTCAAGTCGCATCGCCTGGCGCTGTATACGCTCTTGCTATCGTGCCTGGTTTCGAACGATGGCACCATGATCCTTCTTGACAATGCCGACAGGACTACTTCGTCATGTCAGTAGAAGAAACGGATATCTCAGCTACCGCTGCGAACCTTTTATTCGATTGTCTACAGAAAGACATCATCTCTAGGCTTGCAGGTGCACACTTCTGCTCCTGTATGTGTGTAATCAAGTCAAAGTACGGGATGATCGCGCTGACTGCACTAGTATAAAAGACGCTTATTTCACAGTGGATGTTGTGTCCTGACGTCGACACAGTACATGCAAACCAGCATCGTTGTTGAGGATGACCTGGTCAATAGACAGTTTGTCTGTAGTGCTGACTTAGAAAGTGCAAGCAAGTAGCTCACACACATACACACCAAGCTCACCCTGATGGAGCACGAATGGGGCATCTGCACTTATACGTGTTCGTGGCAGTCTATATTGCGACTTCGCGCTTGTCATTCTTATGGTGCATTTGCATCCAGACAGCAACCGAGGTAGGGTGTCGAATCATCTTCTCGAGCAGGTTGTCAACGAATATAGCAAGAGGTCGGTCAGCAGCTATTACGGACCGTAGCTTTTACCTCTCGTGTTAGTTTGCGGCTCTCAGCAATGGTGCATCATGCGCGTGCATTTCGGGCTGTGTAGCGGTTCATACTGTCGACGGGTCATGATGGATCCTCTCGAACTGATGCGTTCGTATGTGAACTTGACGTTGCAGTAGCCTACTCGGCGTCTCCCGATTTCGATAGCCCTTCATTCCCCGGATTCTGATTACCACTAACCTTCTGGTCTGATACATGACGTAGCTTTCCGCACGCGTCGCATCTCACAGCAAATACAGAGTGCAGACATCGTCGTGGTAGTAATGTAGAAGGAGTGAGGGCTGGACAGAGTTCGGTTGCAGCTATAGCATGCTATACATCTCAACGTCATCGACGAATGCAACTTGCATCGTGTTACAGAGGAACAACAGCGGACCGAAACATAAGCAGCTTTACTCTATCTATCAGCAAGTGCTCGACTCTGCCATAAGCTGTTGCCAGGGCGCCATTAGAACACTACTGCATTGTCGATCTCGTTTGTTGTATTTGATAGGTGTAGTTGACCAGAATGCTGCAAGCAGATACGCATTCGTGTCAAACTTCGGTGAGGACACACTCGCAACGATGATACCAACATCGTCACGACGGCCGAAGGCGCGTCGTTCTTACGCAAAGTATCGCAGCACAATATACACAGGCGCTTTGGCGTCATACAGATTTGTCAAGCGACTTCGAGTGCAGGCGATTAGAGTGATGAGCTCAATCGTCGGTGGGCTAGCCATCAGTACTTATAGTGTTCGGCATCAATAAAGACAAGCAACCTGCCACAACCACCACGTGTATCGAGCATGAACTCAACGCGGCTATTGATACTGACCTTGTGCACCTGATGTGCCACTCACCCCAAAGTGAGCAAGCTCAAGGCAACGAGCAGTATGCAGTGAAATGCCACATATACCTGGAATGCGATCACCTACATCCAGTGCTACCGATGTTTCTTTGCGTTGATGCCTTGCTCCGATCATTACATATCGAGACAAAACCTTATACTACAAGCATACGCGCAGAGCAAGCCGGGCAATGTTTGCAGCAGTGGTCATTATCGAATCGGGTGTGTATTTTCGTTCTGAGTATGCAGACTCCATGGAGTTGACGATAGGCAATGAATTCCTTTGCAGCTGTCGAAGGTACTTGTGTATCATCATCTCATGCTGTCCCAAGAGGATAAACAACAAACGTCCTTCGTTCCATGCGCAACCCAACCCGTCAGTTGTTTTGTGCAGCGCGTACCTCGATTTTGCGAGCCTTGATACGCAAGTTATAGCCACCAAGCTGCTTTTGCAAGCCGTCCATTTTGGAAGAATCACGGGGAAGGCTCTTCAGCTTACCGACGACTTCTTCGCGCTCGCGCAGAAGCTGTGTCGTCACGGGATCAGTCCGCCAAGCGGCCGTCACAGGTTGCTGTCCCCTCTGCTTTGTGGACGAAGGACGCCGATTATCAGAGCTCTTCTCCGTGCTTCGGCTTCCCGTCGAGATTAGAGCTCCGGTCGTCAGGTACGTAGGAATGACCTGAAGGCCATACTTGGCAGCGAGCTGCTTGATCACTTCCTTCACAACAGAATTTGATGCCCCTTCGGTGATGAAGGCCTCCTCCATGAGCCTACAGCATTTATAAATGCGCTTCACTCGCTCAAGCTTTTCAGTCCGCTGCTGGGCGTTCGCCATTTCAGCTTTTCCGATCTTTGGGATCGTCCGCTGCTCATCTGGAACCAAAACCTCCTCTTCCTGGATCGCATCTCTCGTCGTTGGATCTTGTTCATCTTGGACTGAAGCCTCCTCTTCCTGAGACGTTTCGTTCTTCGACCGCTCTTGTTCATCTTGGACCAACGCCTTCTCTTCCCGGAACGTAGCGTTGTCCAAAACAACTTGCTCACCCTTTTCGCCGTCATTTGAGGTTACTGAAGTAGCAAGCGGATCAATATCCCCTCGTCGGCGCTTGCTAGCAGGCGAATCCATCGACGCCCTACCGTGTTCACAACTGGATCTGTCGGGTGTTGCGCTTCCGCATACGGCCTTCTGCAATGGTATGAAACGTGGAGGCCCACCAAACGAATGGTAATTCATTTCCACCATGGCGACCGATGTATTCGAGAACATCAGCTCACGGCAGCGCGATGTCTCGAGCTTCGACCAGAGCGGTATGTTAGGCATCTTGCATCCCAATCTCGAAGACAACGCCCGCACTTGCAGATGAGAGGAAGAAGCGAACATGGTCTTTGCTGGGCAATGCTTTGGCTCAACGTCATCGACCACATAACACGTATCCGGCTTCAGGAGGACGTCGCTGAAATCCTCCCGTGGCCCTCGCACCGCCACGTTGCCAGAGAACAAGATACACTCGTGGGCTCCAGCACGTTCGTACACGACTGTTTTCCCACGAAGAGCAAGACACAGCAAGAAAAAGTAGCCAACATACGTTTTGCCGATCCCAGAGGTGCCAAGGATGCCCACACCCTCGTCACTTCCGTAAAAGCTCATCCAGAGCTCAGGGAAGCAACGACGAACGTAGATGTGAGAGCCGAGCGCTGGGTCACCCAGAAGGTATATTCCTTTCGGCAACGTGACCACAGTCCCCGCAACGACTTCGGTAGACGTCGCTGCAAGAGCCTTCCAGTAGGCTATCAATGGTGGATCATTGACTACCATGTGCTTCGTCACGTTAATCGTCACACCTCCGACATCGAGTGGGACGCTCAACATGCTCGACAAAGCCGACGGAAGCACTGCCAGCACGTGGACAGGACTATGGAAAGCTATTTCTCCTTCCCCCTTGATCTGCGTCCCCACCTCTTGTTCCGATAAGCCGTTCCAGCTCAGTGGCACCGCCGCATCGCTCAGTGATCGCAGCTCTCTCGTGTCAAACCCGTCCTGCTGCACCTCTTCCTTCGTCAACCAGACATCACTGCCAGCCCTCTTCGCCAAAAAGAGCCGCAAGGTACGGGCCTCGCACGGAATCAGCGCTGGCTTCGCCGCCTTGATCGCATCCTTCAGTTGATCTTCCCACCCCTTCGTGTCGATCTTCAGTGAGAATACGCCCTCACGTACGCCGACGACCGCACAGACCAAAGTAACGTGCACCATCTCGCTTCCAGTTGGCCGATTCCCGAGTGGTGGCAAAGCACAAGCAGGTAGTTGCGCTCGAATGCGAGACAAGAAGTTGCGTTCGACACGAGTGATGAGAAACTTCCGATGCGAACCAACGCGTATACCTTTCGCTGCAGACCTCGAGATGGGAAGCGACGAGATGGGACACGACTTGTCCTGTCCGAGACGGGCAAAGGATCGAACATGTAACTGTGCGGTTCTTGCGTAGCGTTTGGATGCTCGATCCGAGTCAAGCGAAAGGTCAAGACATAGTGATGCGTGGATGATGTGAGCACAACGAGATCGGTACCCAGTGCAAGTGTTGTGACCCGATGTGGACCAACTGCGAGCTCGTGGTCATCGACACGGCGTCCAGCGCACTCGGCCACTTGTGCATTCCGAAGTATTCCAGTGCTGCTCGTGCTGCAGCGGATCATTGCCTAAAGTACAAGTGGGCACCATGAGCAGAGTTGTGCGATAGTGGTTATCACTACCCACTTCGCATCAAGCCATGGACAGCCCTTTCGAGCGTCAGTGATCACACTAGAAGAGAGAGAGAGAGAGAGCGGTAGTAGCGCTTCTTACACGTAGTCAATGTTTGTCTCCTTTCTAGCGAGAACGACTTCGACGTATACTGTAAGACGCGGCCTCAATAACGACAGAGTGTATCGATGAGCGATGTGTACGCCCTGTTCCTTTCTTTTCTTCGTAGTTGACTACAAGTCATCGGAGCGCCGAAGCAGCAGCAGCCGCAGCATTATCTCACGTCAAGCAAGAGCCTCTGACCGATAGAACGGTACAATCGCGCCACATGAGCTTACAACAGCATGATCTACGACAGTGAGAAGGGTCATAGAGCTGAGCGGATACAGTACATATCATACACAGAGCTCGGCAGGTCTGGTCTATGAGCTCTTTCCTGGAAGTATCCCGAAAACGGGAAGCTCACGTTATCGTCTAACGGCGTCGTCTTGAACTGAACGAAGAGACTTGAGTGACCTGAGGCTTCAAGTATGTGCGACCTGTCACTGTGCAGTATTGCCACTCCGTCGACTTCCGCTAACTACCACCGATACTCACCTAGCGGCAACGCTGTAGAGAACAGTCCTCTCTTCGGTTGTCCATCTGACTGTATTTTCGGGTCTCCTAGCCACAAAAGTGCCGAGTCTTACGTCGATCACGTTTGGCATAGAGCTGTTTCGTTGACGTGAAGCACGTCTTGTACACCGGACAGTCTCTGCATGTGCGTGCAAACTGCAGTGCCTCCAGTGCGCTTGTCATGTTATAATCGATGTCGAAAGCGGTGCGTGTTTCTACCTTGCGATGAGTATTGCTCCAAACCCATTACGATACAAAATGACGACTTCCCTTATCGGCATGCGCGCTGAAGCTGCTACATGGCGTAGCAAATGAGATGGCGCGTTCATTCCATTACAGGTGCGCGGTATCTACTAAGGGGTTGACGATATCAGTCGAAGGTGTTGATATCAGTCGAAGTGCTCGTGAAGCGACTAGTAAGTTGTTGCTGCTTTTGTATCATGCACTTGTATCGAAGAGCCTTTGTAGCCACACGGACGCAAGCTGCCTACTATTGGTGATGATGGATCGTGCACGTGGTCCACTTCGTGCAAAGTAGCAGTCGAATGACACGTCACATGCAGACAGAGACGCACTGCACCGTACATGCGTGGCACAAGCTTTCCATACGCGTATCGATGCCTTGAGCCTCCACCCCAGCAATATCGCCTATACCCACACAGGACAGGACGATGGATAGACCAGGATACCACCTCATTGAGAGAGCACGAGATGGTGTCTGCATTCGGATGCATGTCGTACAAGAAGCCATCTGAAATAGTCCGACGCCCACTTTGCACAGCAGTATCAACACCAAACCAAAGAGTCGGATCCAGCACAAGCGCAGGTCAAATACTCAACACTGCCGAGCACAGCGTGTGACATTGTAACCAACAACCGAAGCACAGCGACAGCGTCACATGGCATGAACGTTGCAACCCGCGCGTTATCGTCAACCTGCGCTTTGCGTTGCGTTATATCTCCACGCCAGCACCAACCGGTCCGATCCACACTGGTTTCGTCCACGACTCACTCGACTTTCGTCTCCGCCTTTTCAAACGCCCTCTGCTCGTACTTTTCAATCTTGCTCTTCATCAGCGTCGGCAGCAGGGCGACAAACTGGAGCGAAAACAGCACTGCAAAGTTCACGGCGTTCGAGCCGCTCGCGGCGCCCGTTGCGCTATTGAGCGCTGCGCCCGTTGAAATGTGCAGAAAGTTGGCTGGGATCAACCCAACGAACGTCGCGAGGAAGAACGCCCGGAACGGAACGTCGACGAGGGGACACGCAATGTTGACAAACCAGTTCGGCAGCAGTGGCGTAATCCGCAGAAACAGCAGGTAGTACAGCAGATGGGACCGGTTCTGCGCAATTTTGGCCTTGAACCGCCCGAGCATTCCCGCCAGCACGCGGCCAAAGACGGGCCGTCCGACAAAGTACGACAGCAAAAAGCACAGCGAGGCGCCGGTGGTCGCACAAAACGCCACGAGGAGTTGGGCGGATAGAAATGGGTACATCGCACCCGCCAAAATGCTCAGCACAATGGGGCCCGGGATCGCAAACGCCTGCAACGTGATGTACACGAGGCAAAAGCTGCAGAGCACAAAGCCCGCGTGGTGCTCGCGGTATTGACGAGCGCAGTGCCAGAGGCCCTGGACAGTGCCCATTTTGTCATTGCGTCCGTGGAGCCACGTGGGCAATACACCTTGAACAACGTAAGAGACCGAAATCGGAGCACATTCGGCGCTGCACAGTGCCAAAACGTGGCGGTAACACAAAAATGAGCTCGATTAGAAACGCACTTTAGAAATCGAAGCAGCAATTGCCTGCACGGGTTCGATATGGGACGTACAACTCGGCGTTGGGGGCAGACTGGAAGAACAAGTACACGCCCGTGACGGCGCTGAGCACGAGGAACGCGAGGAGCGCTGTGTGCAGAAGAGACGGCGGTCCCATGATCAACGCAGACCTTTGTCCGCAGTAGCGTCAGCAGTTCAATGTGGTCAACCGGTGCGGGTGAGTGGGCGTGTGAGAAACGGCTCGTGTGCAGTGTGGTCTGCGAGGACACAATTGTGGATTTCTAAGCAATTTCTAAGCAAGATCGACTTTGTTTTTCAGATGACGAACAAGAGTCGTTCGCTTTTTGTAAAAAGCGGTATTCGTATCGACGGAAACGACGATCCTCAAGGGTCGGTGGAGTCTTATGGTATAGCTTAACATAATATCGTTCATGCAAGAAGGTTGCATTGCTGCCTTGAATTACTATCGCAGCTGCCGTTCGAGCAGCGCGTGGACCTCAATACGCTCGTGCAGTAAGTTACACGCAATGACTGGTGTGGGACGTGTCGTACCATTTGTGTAGGAGGATAAAGCAGGTGCGAAGAACGATCGCATTGTCAAAGATCTGAGTTTAATGGTTCTGATCATGATGAGTAACATGAGCAACATGTCATGACGACGATGTATGGGCCACTCCGCAAAGAATCACCTTTACAGTGGCGAAAACCTGCTACTCGAATGCCGAATCGAGCACCACTGTGGCAGCTCAAACGGGAAATGATGGCTGACCAACGTCTGAATACAGCCATCGCATACCGTACGTGTCAAGACCGTTGACGACTACAACTTGCACTATGTTATCGACGAACGACAATCGACAGAAAGAATCGTAACTGTACGTTAGCTATCAGCAAGTGCTCGAGTTTGCCATGAGCAGCCGACTCGTAGAAGTATACTCGACTCTGCACGATATATGAGTACTCGAGGCCGCATTACGTCCAGTCTAGATAGTTGCACTCGATCTGCGTCCCTCGGACGCATTCTCAACGGCACTGTTGAGCATCCACTCGACCAGGACACGTGTATGGACTACAACTCGCGTGGCAGTAGAGCGCGATGCAATGCGTGTAATTTGTACTGCCCCACACAAGAGGTCTTTGTCAAGGCTGTCGCGTGAATGGAGAGAAGTCAAAGGGCTTTTTATAGTCTGCTCGTCCACCCACCGCAATGGCCGTATACGTCAATTACAAAGTCTAACATATCCATTCGAGTAGCTCGCATGCCAACTGTCATACGCAATTCCACCCGTCTGCGTTGACGCAGACCTGCTCGTTGTATAGCTTCAACAGCGATTTTCGGTGTACGAAGTGTGTGCGAACTGCGCTGCTACAGCGGCGAGCACACCAACGCGCCCAAGAGAGATTGCCGACACTGAAACAAGACGACGGTCGATCGCTATCGCAGCGCACTTTTATCGCGAGCCCTTGACTCGTCTCCCCACGCTGCAAATATCAAGTCCCTTCTTCGTTGCTTCATTAGTAGTTGTACGACCGCTTGGAGATGATAGCGGCAAGATTACCTGAGACTGTCGATGTCGACGCCAATGATCGGATTAAGACGCTGATGAGACTGTATACAAAAGCACAGCAAGCTGCAGTGACGTTTGCCAAGTTGCTGGTATTCGCCACTGAGTAGGACTATGCGTGGCTCAGAATGCATCACGAAAGCTCGTCGAGCCTGTACGCTATGCGATACTGAACCCGTGGCATCTTGTGGTTGTTACGTTGCCCACACTCGTGTACACACTCAATAGGACCCTGCAACAGACTCGAATGTTCACTACATTAAGTGTCGGATCCTTCACATCGTCCATGAGATGCAGTGGCTTCAGTATACTGTCGAAGCCCTAAAGCGCTCGAGGTATACTAAGAAAGCAGCAGCGCATCAGAACGTTGTTCGATGGGTTATACTTTGCATGTTTGTATCCTCATATATATATCCTTGGCAAAGCTGTCAAGACAATGGCAAAGATAATCCGTTGGACAAACGCGCTGCTACTATCACGATCTATGATTGTCATTATACCAACTTAATTGCCGTACCATCCAGAGAATACTCGTGGTTCGACTGAAAACATAGGTGCAGTCCGTACGAGTCTTGTACGTTTACCACATATGCAGCATCTCGACATCCCAACATCCGTTCGCCGCTTCGGTTCGGTACCATCTCGACGTACCGGTAATGACCGTCGCTCGAAGCCAATTTCGACACGACTGGAAGCTAGAAAACACGCACCTAGAGTCCGGATAAGTACGCCTGTCGAGCGCGACAAAACAAATGGAGCAGCGAGGCGGTTTCGTAGACAGAATGAACGCCACGACACAAACATCAGCCGCTTTTTCGGGTTACAGCCATTACCGTTTCACGCTTAGGGTTACACGTGCGCGAGAGAGACGCAGAGACAGAGCAAAGAAAGCGACCGAGTGGACGGCAGCGACGCGACAATAATGAACAGCGCGTATGAGGAAGAAGAGCACCAGCAGCAGCAGCAGATGCACGTGGAGGAGCACGAGTTGGTAGGGCGCTTGGCCACTTGCAGCTCGAGGCCTTGTGCAATGTCGAGTTTGTGTAGCCATGTGCAGTGTGTCTTCTTGTCGCTTCTTTTTTCGTTCGTGGTCGCATTACTGACGTCTTTTTCTTCCTTTCTGTGCGTTGTTATGATGTCAAAAATGATGTTAATTATTTACTTCTTGTTTATTTTTTTATTTTTAATTTATTTCTTTTGATGCCTAATAATAATGATGTGACGATGGTATCAATGACGGTGCGATGGCTACTCTTCGTCTCAGCAAGGACCTCGTCTCGTGGACATTCTCGAGCAAGCTGGCATCAATGCTTCGGACGTGAACAAACTCAAGGAGGCTGGCATGCACACGGTTGATGCTGTGGCGATGGCGACCAAGAAGCAGCTGGTAGCGATCAAGGGAATCAGTGAAGTCAAGGCAGAGAAGATGCTCAAAGCAGCTCGAGAGATGGTCAATGTTGGGTTCACGACGGTGCGCCATTGGTTGTTGCACTCGTTTTGGGGCCGAATATGTGTGCAGACTTGTTCGTTGCTGAGTTGTGTGTGTGATTGGTGGCGTACATTGCTTTGTGCAGGCAGCCGATGTGCTAGAAAGCCGGAAGGATCTGATCACATTGTCCACGGGCTCTAATGCTGTTGACGAGCTGCTGAAAGGTGCGTGCGTTCATGTGCTGCTAATGAGAAAACGGTTTGCGCTGACGTTCTGGGCCAACAACGCGTAATGGTGACTGTGTCTGAAGGTGGTGTCGAGACGGGATCAATCACAGAGATATTTGGCGAGTTCCGGACGGGCAAGACACAGCTATGTCATCAGCTTTGTGTGACTTGTCAATTGCCGGTGGATCGTGGTGGTGGAGAAGGCAAGGCGCTATTCATCGACACAGAAGGCACTTTCCGTCCACAACGGTTGCAGGCTATTGCAGAGCGATACGGTCTTGATGGCGATAGTGTGCTGAACAATGTGGCGTTTGCTCGGGCGTACAACTCGGAGCACCAGATGCAGCTGCTGGTTCAAGCGTCGGCTATGATGGCCGAGTCACGATTTGCTCTCGTGATTGTCGATAGCGCGACGGCGCTGTTTCGAACCGATTACTCGGGACGTGGAGAGCTAGCAGCTCGACAGCAGGAACTGGCCAAGTATGCCGCTTACACACTACCTTGTTGCTGCTATATGCCGTGTGCTGATCAGGCCAATTGCTTGGTAATTGCGTAGGTTCCTTCGTGCTCTTACACGAATGGCCGACGAGTTTGGTGTTGCAGTCGTGATCACAAACCAGGTACTTTACACACTGACAAAGTCTCCAGCTCTGCCATGTATAGCAATGGTACTGACTACTCTGCTTGTGCGCTGTAAGATGACTGCAAATCCGGACTCGGGCATGTTTGCCAAGGACCCGCTCCAGCCCATTGGCGGCAACATCATGGCGCATGCGTCCTGCACAAGGTGCGTTGCTGCAAGATGAGTCAGAAGTGTGTGCGTGTCGGTGACATATGATGGTTGGAACGCTTCTTTGTTGCTGCAGACTTCGCCTGCGGAAGGGCCGCGGTGAAAACCGTGTCATGAAGGTCGTGGATTCTCCTATTCTGCCAGAATCAGAGGCCATCTATTCTATCACGGAGCAGGGCATTCAGGACGAGCTAAACTAGCATTAACCCACACATGCACCTCCCTAGACTTTGGCAACAATGGGTCACGAGTTTTGCTGCATCGTCTGAACGATCGAAATGGACACGCGACATCTGGTGCAGTGTTCCGAACGGGGTAAGCACTGCCGGACTTTGTCACAGTCGTATGCGATCAGTTAGTTGCCCGCTGTGTGACGGATGAGTGACATGTCGAAAGACAGATAGGGGTCCGTCATTGTCACGGTCGCTCTCGCTGCTCGAAAAAGCTGTTGGGAGGCCGTATCGAAAGTGGCACCGGAGGGCTCATACACTATTGGAGTTGGTGTGATGAGAAAGTCTCATGAAGCAAAGCGCAATGAATCGTTGACACAAAATGAGACAAGCGCTGGTGAGACGGGTCAGGTGCGAGGTGACCCCAGCTCAGACCAAAAAGACATGGACCGTGTCGAGATGTGCTTTTGTCACTATCCCGTGCTTTATCTCCTCGTCTTGTTTCGTTTGTGGTGGTGAACAGTGTATTGAGATAAAGTCAATAGCCATATCGCAAGCATACCGTCAATTAGATGGGCTGATCTCATCATAACGTTTCGTCTACTGGATGCAGATATGTGTAACAGTGTCTGCAACTCTGCGTCAAGTGGATTCCGAGGATTGCGACTGCTTCCACATGGATGAAGTCTGGCCGATAACCGCATACGCGCGTGCGCTCGAGTGGCAATGTCAGATCTGCGGTATCCTGTCTTTAGAAACGGCGCGCATGATAAATCTGTGCTAGCAGATGTTTTGCAGGCGGGCAGTTTGGCAGCATGAATGAACGGGCGATACGGACGTTTGCGCCAGATAGAGCACAGTCAAGACAGACAAAGCTCGTGATACCATCATGTGCATGACGAGACTGCCGACGGATCGAATACAGAAATGCAACGAGTCCAACTGCTTGCGTCTGTTGAAGGAGGCGACAGACCGTCATCGAGTTCAACGCACATCTTAGATTGCCACAGACAGTCATTACGACTCAAAAAAGCCCGAGGGCTACAACAACTTTGTCTACCGATTTTATCTGTGGCAACTCTACACCAATCAATCTCAAAGTGGTATGCAGTCGACCAATCTGTCAGCACAAGAACACGTCGTCCATACACGTTACTTCAGAGGTCGAGGAGCATTGTCTCGGTCATCAACGACTACACCGTACGTTCAGAAACGCGTTGAACGAGCGATTTTCAGACAAAGTGTACAAAAATCTGAGTCCAGTTTTCTCATGGCGACATCGGTCTCCTTTTGTCATGCGCAAACTGGATCTGATTCCCGCTACCACAACGACTCACAAATTTCGTGACAACATACACACACACAAAGTACGACAAACTCGAAACGTGCGCACACGACGTGCTTTCTTCTGCACGCACGTAGCTCCGTATGTAGTTGGAAACTATCTATAGTCCGTCCAGACGTCTGCCTTTTCATGCCCTTGTCGATCATTCACTTGACGTGTGCCATCTATGGATCGCCTCAAGATTTAAATAGACTGTCGAGGCCGCTGGAAGTAGTCCCAAATGGCTACAAAAGGAGCACACGCAGTCGCAGGACTGCGGTATCTGTGATCGCGGATCGACAGGGGCTGTGTATACTCAACCGATTCCCTGTTCCAAACACGCACGTGCTCGAACTCGTCGACACAATGGCCTGCGCCTTGTGACGTCACACGTACTTTGTAGCCACGAGCTCTGCAACGCGATAGGCCGCGGCAGCCAATCGGACGTGACTTCTTGTCATACACACGAACCTGTGCTGACGACGTCAACACAAAAGGTGACGCCATCGTCTCACAGATTCGGTAGGCTTTCCACAAAAGGGCAAACATCCCCCAAGTAACTGGCACCTTTTCGAAAAAACCCCACGTGTTTGCCAATCCCAAGCGATGCACTCCTTGCCACATCTTTCCTCGGCGCCACAAGGGTCTACTAATCGAGTCGACACGGTCCACCCCGTGATCCTCTTGCCGTTTGTATCGCCCACCACAAACGCCGTCCATCCGACGAGCACTCGTTGAACACGCAATTGGCATCAGCTTCAACATGGGTACACAACGCCCCCCCAGCCCCACTCGCCCTTGCTGCCACACCACCTACACACAACCCATCAGCCCCGCGTCCTCTTCGCGTCGCCATTGCACAATTTGCCACCGCGACACGTCGTCGCTCCTTCCCACACGCACTGCCACTTGCCCACTGCCACTTGCACACTGCCACTTGTGTGCTGCCACTTCCCCTGACCCAGAAACAGAGCCCCAACGATGCCGCCGGAGCCGCCCACGCGCGACCAGATGAAGTCGTACTGGACCGAACACAGCGCAACCACAGACGTGGAGACGATGATGCTCGACTCGAACGCCAAGCTCCTGCACGAGCTCGAGCGGCCCGAGATCATGGCCCACGCGCCGTGCATGGACCAGCAGGACGTGCTGGAGCTCGCGGCCGGCATTGGGCGGTTCACGGCGCTGATTGGCCCGCGCGCCCAGCGCGTCACGGCCGTCGAGTTCATTGACGACTTCCACAAGGCCAACGTCGCGGCCAATGGCCACTTGGCGAACGTGACGTTTGTCTGTCAGGACGTCGTGACGCTCGAGTACCCGCCGCAGTCGTTCGACGTGATCTTTTCCAATTGGCTCTTTATGTACCTAAGCGACGCCGAAGTGCAGGCGTTTGCCGCCAAAGCCGTCCAGTGGCTGCGTCCAGGCGGACAGCTCTTCTTCCGCGAGTCGTGTTTCCGCCAGTCGGGCGACGTCGCGCGCAGCGCAAACCCGACGCACTATCGGCATCCAGCGTTCTACGTGGGGGCGTTTGGTGCAGTCGTGTCGCACGAAGACAAAGAGGGCCACCACGCAATCGGCTATTTGAGCCTCGAGTCGTCTGGCAGTGTCGCCGTGTACCGGAAGATCAAGCGGAACAATGGCCAGGTGTACTTTTGCTACAAGAAGGTCGTGACGCTGTGCGCTGCCGAGAGCAGTGCGAACGAGGCCGTGGCAACGTTCCAGAAGTTTCTCGACGAGCAGCAGTACTCGACGCAGAGCATCACGCGGTACGAAAAGATCTTTGGCTCGGGCTATGTGAGCACCGGTGGGCAGACGACGACGACTGAGTTTGTGTCCAAGCTGCAGCTCCAGGCGGGCGAGCGAGTGCTGGACGTGGGCTGTGGCATTGGCGGCGGCGACTTTTACATGGCCCGTCAGTTCAACGTCGCGGTGGTGGGTATTGACCTCTCGACGAATATGGTGCACCGCGCGCTCGAGACGTCGATGCAACTCTCGAGTCTCGACGTGGAGTTTGAGATCTGTGACGCGACGAAAAAGGAATTCCCCGACGCGTCGTTTGATGTCGTGTACTCGCGCGATACGATTCTGCACATTGAAGACAAACACGCGTTGTTTGCCAAGTTCTTTCGCTGGCTAAAGCCTGGCGGGCGCGTGCTCATTTCGGACTACTGCCGGGGCGAGCAGGAGCCGACGGACCGATTCAAAGCGTACGTAGCGGACCGCGGCTACCACTTGCTGTCTCCGTCTCAGTACGGCAAAGTGCTCGAGTCGGTCGGGTTCCACTCGGTGGTCGCGGAAGACCGCACGGAACAGTTTGTGACGGTGCTGAAGGACGAGCTGGCGCGCACGCTAGCGCACAAGGAGGAGTTTGTTGCCGAGACGAGCGAGTTGGACTTCCAGTACATTGTGGACGGCTGGAAGGCAAAGATCGTGCGGTGCGGTGAAGGCGACCAGAAGTGGGGACTGTTTTACGGTGAAAAGAAGTGAGCGTTGCGAGATGAACGGTCTGGATCTAGGATTCCGGCAGCCAGTATAGCGTAGTTGAAGAGTGAGACGGGTGAGAACATTGTCGAGTGCGGAGCGAACTGACGCGTTTGCCTTAGTCTACTGACTATAAAACGTGAACTGCGTGATTACTGTGCTGACTTGTCAAAGCACACACCGAGTAGAAGTATAATCGTTCTGCAGCCCTTGTCAGCAGCGATCAACGAATCGAACGTCTTTACAAATGCGTGCTGGAGATATGACACAGCGGGGGTGGAACAAACGAGTCCTTTTTTCCAGAAGTTTGGCTTTTTGGTGAGATCGTCGTTTACGGTGTTCTTTACGTAGATATGGTGCAGGGTGATGAGGCGGTAGTGTACGGTGTTCATGATGCAGCTGTTTTTGTTTAGGGTCGCGTCACGTAGCACACCCAGCGTCCTTATTGGAAGGTTGTTGTCGGCTTGTAAATGTGAACAAAGGTGGAACAAGATCAATTGCTGGCACTCCACCGGATCTGATCTCGCCTGAGTAGTTCGGTCAGCTAAAGCTTGGATAGAGCTACTAGTTGTGTCATTGCTACCCCCCCAATGAGACATCTAGTAGCTCGCATTCTACCCCCCACGGACTATAAATACAGCAAAGTCGTTTGAACGGCGCTATTCGCAACGCCACGGCATCCAGTATGAGATATCAGACCTCTCGCTCTGTTCGTCTCGTGCCGCCAGCGACAGTGAGACTCGCGTTCGGTAGCGCTGTGAAGACTTATGGTATGGTCTGCTTTGCCAGGTCGGACCGACGCGTTGTTCATGGTACATATTTCGATTATTCGTTGGCGGGGGTGTCGTCTTTAAATAAATCGAAGCGCAAAGCGGAGAAGAGAGGAGACGGACTCCCTCTTTTGTGCCTGACAACCACACAACTAAGTCGCAAAGTCGATTGGGCACTTCCAGAATAAAGACATTTATGAATTAAGTCGGGACAAAAAACCACGTGGGTGGTACCGACAAGCCACTACCGTCCCATTTTGTCGCCTTTTTGTCGGAAGAGCTGGCGGTAAATACGTTGGTGGCAAGTCGCCTTGAACGCAATGACTTCCCGTGTACACCTTTCGAGCTCTTTGATCGCGTACGGTCGGCTTCGATGCAAACTGAGGTGCAGCCATGATCTTCTACTTCGTGTCCCGCGACAGCCTTCGGACAAGCTGCTGTGCATCCGCCCTGCTTCATATTCGTCGTCCAGCTCCTACCTTGCTCTTGTACCAGCACAGCAGTGCGTAAGACACACGGACTCTTTTCCGACGCACGCATCCTTGGCCTTCCCAATCGCGTCTTATCATCAGGCTTCGCCATCGACCAGGGCGCGCTCCCGTCTACACCAGTTGATCACGCAAACATACAAATCCCATACAAAAAGGCTCCATTGCTTTCGACCACGACACCTATCAAGTCAGCTCGTCACGGTATGGCACGACGCAACTAGGGTGGCGGTCTTTCCTCAGCGACGACCTCATGATGGCGCGAAGTGCGCGTGCATTAGTATCCAACGCACGGTCATCAAGTCGTCGTACGTCGCCAATCTTTTTGGCGACGACCGTTTCCGACCCATTTGTGTCCTCTTTTGCCGTGACTCAAGTGCGAGAGATCCTGCCACTAGGGGTCAACTCTCTGGTCTGGACGGTCAAGAAGGTGGTACCCGCCCGCTGTCTCGTTGCGACCGATCAATTCATTACCGCTACAGTTGCACGGCGCACGACGAGTCGCGTGGACCGCACACACACACACACACACTCTGTGTCCAAATGTGGTCGAATCGTGCAGACCACGTTAACGTGGCAGTTTACCGCTTGGGCCGGTGCAGTCTGTAGCTCGCACGGAAGGCGCCGCGAAGCTTAGGTGTGGTACAAAAAACCTCGTCCACCACCCCCATCGCCTTTTCTTATCCCTCCCACAAACGCCAGTGTTATGTGCACTCGTCCCATCTATGCATTACACCTTCTTTAGTTGCGCCGTCGTTGCGCGAATGATGGTCGCGGTCGTTCCCCCGGCAAGACGCCGCTGCCGCCTGTTGACGCAACCACTGGACAGACAGACAGACAGACAGACGACTGTGACTGTGACTGGCGCTGCTGCCGACAATCGTGTGCAACACCAGCGCGCGCGTGTCACTTTCTTCTTATGGGGTTGTACGACGTCAAAAGCCGTCGGAGGTCTGAAGCACGTGCGACCATCGGGCGGTGACAGATTGCGCAATGGCACAATCAATTGCGCTCACAACGCCACACACTCGGCCCATCATAAGTCTCCACTCCCACATGTCGCTCACTTTCCAATTTGCCTTTCAAGGCGCACAACACACACAGAAACACAACACACAGCACACAACACACACGGAAACACACACACAAAGTGACCGCACTGGTCCCACTGGTGAGTAGTCCACCGCCCTCTCTTTGTCGTCCTCGTCGTGCACACTCCACAGGAAGGACTCGTTCAAGCACAACAGCCACTGCTGCGCGACAGCTCACTGGGCCTCTCGATGGATTCCACCGCGGCGTACGTGGAAGTGGGTACGCCCAAGTACGTGCAAGGGACCGACCGACTGGACGTTGGCGTCCATGGCGTTGAGCCCCGCGACACGGGGATGACCAACAAGGACCAGCCCGCGCCGGACGGCCAAGTCGTGTCCATGACCGAGCTCTTTGGCTACGCCGACGGCGTCGACAAGCTCTTGATGGTGCTGGGCGCTATTGGCGCGCTGGCTGCCGGTATTGCGCAGCCGATTCAGATCGTGCTCCTTGGCGACGTGCTCAACACGTTCAACCCGTCGGACCCGAATGCGGACATTGAGAGCGACATCAGCAGCGTCGCGCTGTACTTTGTCGGCGTCGGCATCGCTGTCTTTGTCGCTGGGAGCTTCCAAGTCGCGTGCTGGACGATCACAGCATCGCGCCAAGCAAAGCGCATTCGGAGCGAGTACGTGAGTGCGATTTTGACCAAAGACATTGGCTGGTTTGACGTGAACGAGCCCATGGAACTGGCCTCGCGGGTCGCCGAAGCGACTGTGGCCATCCAAGAAGGAATGGGCCGTAAAGTCGGCGACGGACTCAATTTCTTCTCCATGGCGGTCTCCGGCATTGTCATTGGACTTGTGAAAGGCTGGGAGCTCGCGCTGATCTTGCTGGCGTTCACACCGTTCCTTGCCGTGACGGCGTTCTTGTCGATGAAAGTGCTGTCGACGGCGACACAAGCTGGACTCACGTCGTACGGTAGAGCTGGTGCTGTGGCGCAGGAAGCGCTGAGCAACGTGCGCACGGTGCACATGTTCAACTCGATTGGGCACTTTGCTGCCAAGTACGACGATGCGTTGGGCATGTCGACGACTGCCGGCATAAAGAAGGGACTTGCGGTCGGATGGGGCACTGGAATCATGTTTGGCACGATCTTTTTCACGTACGCAGGTGGAATGTACTTTGGCGCTCTTATGGTCGCCAATGATAATCTCGATGGCAACAATTGTACGGGAAACGGCTGCTACGACGGCGGACGGGTGATCACGGTGTTCTTTTCTATCATCATGGGCGCCATGGCGATCGGACAAGCTGCCCCAAGCGTCGAGGCGATTACATCGGCGCGCGCTGCTGCGTTTCCCGTGTTCCAAACGATCAATCGTCCGTCGCTGATTGATCCGATCAGTGACGACGGCAAAAAGCTGGACAAGGTGATGGGTCGCATTGAGATTGACAGAGTATCGTTTGCTTACCCGTCGCGCGCGAATGTACAAGTATGCAGCAACTATTCGTTGACAATCATGCCAGGAGAGACGGTAGCTCTTGTTGGACCTAGCGGCAGCGGCAAGAGCACGATTGTATCGTTGCTCGAGCGTTTCTACGACCCGCTGAGCGGCGCCGTGACCCTTGATGGTGTGGACGTGCGATTGCTGAACGTGAGATGGTTGCGTTCACAGATTGGATTAGTAGGTCAAGAGCCGTCGCTCTTTGCGACATCCATCATGGAGAATAT
Organism: Hyaloperonospora brassicae; assembly: GCA_947650285.1. Lineage (NCBI taxonomy): Eukaryota > Oomycota > Peronosporomycetes > Peronosporales > Peronosporaceae > Hyaloperonospora > Hyaloperonospora brassicae. The sequence goes on along the minus strand of CANTFL010001016.1, from coordinate 21,971 downwards.
TCGCTATGGATGTCCGTCAGCTACGGACGAGCAGGTGATTGAGGCAGCAAAGATGGCGAATGCGGACAGTTTTATCAGGGACTTCCCCCAGGGGTATCGGACTGAAGTGGGTGAGCGCGGCGCTCAACTTTCGGGTGGACAGAAGCAGCGGATTGCCATTGCTCGTGCGATTATCAAGAATCCACCGATCTTGCTGCTGGACGAAGCTACTAGCGCGCTCGATACGGAGAGTGAACGAATTGTGCAGGCATCGCTCGACCGCCTACTAGCAAACTCGACCCGAACAACAATCATCGTTGCACACCGCTTGTCCACGATCCGCAACGCCAACCGTATTGCAGTCCACAGCGGTGGTGCGATCGTAGAGATCGGTTCGCACGATGAGTTGATGAAGCTGGAAAATGGGCACTACCGTCTCCTAGTACAAGCTCAGGATCGCGCTTCGAGCGAAGAGACAGAAGGGAGTGTTGCTGAAGACGCGACTATAGCAAGCAAGGAATCACCTGATGATATGCATCTGCGCTCTGGTCGATCATCACGACGATCGGCCAGTCGACTGAGCGAATCGGGGAAGGGAGGTGTCGTGAACACGGTGGATGAAGAGGAAATCGGTGACGCCGATCTTCCTCCGGTCTCGATGGCGCGAGTTTGGAAGATGTCAGCGCCAGAATGGAAGTTTCTGCTTGCCGGTTCTCTCGGTGCCATTGTGAACGCTGCGGTGTTCCCAGTGTGGGGCGTCCTATTGGTGAACATTACCGTGCTCTTTTTCAGGGTCGACTACACCAAGGACGAGATGATGGACGAGGCGCGATGGTGGGCACTCGGCTTCGTCGGTCTGGGACTCGTGTTTGCTTTTTCGATGACTTTGCAGCATTACGGATTCGCCGTGGTGTCGCAGAAGCTTGTTACCCGTGTGCGATCGGCCACGTTCAGTGCGATGCTGCACCAAGAAATCGGCTGGTTCGACCTGGACGAGAACTCTTCTGGTGCGCTGGTGTCTCGTTTGGCAACGGACTCTGCTATTTTGCAGGCTATGACATCTGAGACGCTCAACCGAGGATTGGTGAACCTCACCACGATCTTCATTGCTTTTGCAATTGCGTTCTCTTACAGCTGGCAAATGACCCTCATTTTGCTGGCAGCCTTCCCTGTGATGGTTGCATCCTCGTTCATTCAGGCCCAGCAAATGGCGGGCACATCTGGCAACAAGACGAACAACGATGCTGATACGGCGGCAGGCTCACTGTTGTCCGAAGCAATCGGGTCGATTCGAACGGTCGCTTCATTCAGCATGGAAGAAGCGATGAACACGATGTACGTGAGCTACTTGAACGTGTCGAAGGAAGCTGACGTCAAGATTGGCGTCATTGGAGGCATGGCGTTTGGCGTGTCGCAGGGCGCGATGTTCTTGGTGATGGCGTTCCTCTTTTACGTCAGCGGTCGCTGGATTTCGCGTGGAATCATCACGTTTGAGGAGTTTTTCATGGTCCTGATAGTGATCATGCTCAGTACGTTTGCTATCGGAATGGCTGCACAAGGTGCAACAGATGGAGCCAAGGCCAAACGATCGGCCCAACGTGTGTTCAAAGTCATCGACCGCAAGCCGCTTATCGATGCGACTTCGAGCACTGGTCGGTCGCTCGACCACGTGGACGGCAACATTGAGTTCTGCAACGTGGAGTTCGCGTACCCCGCTCGTCCCGACGCCAAGATCTACAAGAACTATAGCTTGAAAGTCGCGCGTGGCCAAACGGTCGCGCTCGTCGGCGTCAGCGGCAGCGGCAAGAGCACGGCGATCTCACTGCTGGAGCGGTTCTACGACCCTGCGGCTGGCGTGGTCACGCTAGACGGCCACGACCTCAAGGGCCTGAATTTGCAATGGCTGCGCGAGCACGTGTCGCTCGTCAGCCAGGAGCCGGTGTTGTTTGCAGGCACGATTGCCGACAATATTGGACTCGGCAAGCCTTCTTCGACGCGAGACGAGATTGTCGAGGCGGCAAAGCAAGCCAACGCGTTTGACTTTATCAGCAATTTCCCGAACGGCTTTGACACGGATGTCGGCGACCGAGGAGCTCAGGTATCGGGCGGCCAGAAGCAACGCATTGCCATCGCTCGCGCTATCTTGCGGGACCCGGACGTGCTGCTGCTGGACGAAGCGACGAGCGCGTTGGACAACGAAAGCGAGCGCGTCGTGCAGGCGTCTCTCGACCGGTTGCTCGCGCTCAAGCAGCGCACGACAATCATTGTAGCCCACCGCCTGTCCACCATTCGCAACGCCAACGTCATTGCTGTGACCCACGACGGCGCTATCGTAGAACAAGGCACACACGACCAGCTCATGCAACTGCCTAACGGCCTGTACAAGGGCCTCGTAGCGCGCCAGGTGAACGCACATTAGGCGGCACTAGACGAATGATGATGACCGACCGTGATACACAGCAATAGCACCAGCGATTCGCGTTATATATTGCCTTGTCCAGCTCGTTACGTGTGCAGTCAGCGTGCAATGATCATATATCGTCAGTCGGCTGTTTATGCCACGCTGAAGGAACGGCGTGGCTTGTCAATTGATGTGTCGACACACCATCTCGTGGCATGTCCAAAAGCATTGTCGGCCGAAGGTCGCACCACTGCCAATTGCACTTTTGTCAGGTAGCGCGCCAAGCGAAAGGACGAGCGGAAACGAGCGCGAGAAAGCGCACACGCAGCGACAGATGGCAGTGTCCCGAGCATCTGCCGACAGGGAGCGACTGGCGGAGCAGGTAGAGCTGCGTGTGCTCTCTCTGCTGACGTCCCGTTCATCGCATCTCATCTGACTCGTTCGCAATGGCTTTGTACTGTGATCGTTGTTGCTGCTACCAGATCCAAGTCACGCAGAAGCTGCTCCGGGATCCCGAGACAGATTGGACGGAGCGATCGCTGGTGATTGGAAAGCTCGCGGACACTGTCGAGACCCTGGACAAGGAGGCAGGAGGCTACTCGGACGCGGTGCAGCTGCTGCTGGGGCTCTCGGTACGGGGGACTTGAATGGCCATTTTATGATGCGGTTTTTGCGTTTTCGTGTCGATTTTCATTGGGTGCAACGAGTAATGATGTTGTATCTCTTTTTGTACTCTTTTCTAGAGTGAACTAGGGGCCGGACTTGCGTCGATTCGATCGAGACTGGTCAAGGACATCTGTGAGCACCTACAACGGATCGTTGTGGTCACAGAGAGAGACTTTAAGGACATGGCAAACGCTCTATTGCCCCAAATCATCAACACGAGTCGGAACACGTTGGCGGCGATCCGTCAGCCGGGCGCAAAGCTCTTGCGGAAATTGTCGGAACTGGTGCGGTACGACTTGGCGCTACTGAAAACGATTTACATGCGATCGAACCAAGGTGCGGTGGATTCGGGCTTGTCGTTTTGCCTTTTGTGTGTCGTATGTATACATGACTGATATTTTGCTGGCGGCTTCTGTTGTACACGATGCAGACCGACCTCGTGTGCTGATCCTGGAGCAGTTGCGAGTCATTCTCGTGTACTGGTCGGAAGACGAAGTGCTGCCGTGGGAGGAGGACGTGCTGGAGATCGTACAACACGGACTATCTGATCAATACGAGAACGTGCGAGAGGCAGCACGTGAAGCTCTCTTGCGATTCTCGTCGAGATGGTAGAGTTATTGCGATGGGGTGTGGCATATACTGCTTGTGGCTGATTCGACGTATTGTATACGATGGGATGGGGATGTCATAGGAGCGATCAAGCGGACGCATTAGTGGAAACGCTATCGAAGCAGACGAAACTGTTGCTGCTTCATAAGCATAAAGACACTCCATTGGCCACGGCTATCGTGAACAAACACCCGGATTTGGCCGCTAAAGCCGAAATGTTACGCAGAAGAGCTTTGTTGCGCTCAGGCGCTAGCAGATCTCCTCAAAACAAGCGTGACCAAAGAACCCGGTTGCATGCGTCGGGAAGCATTTCGCCAAGCCGGTGCGAACAACAAGAAGTTTTGGAGCAAGCTACGATAAGTAGTGAGGTGGCCGTGAGTCCAACCGCTGCAGCGTTGGAGACGACAGAAGGTGTGCAGCGTTTATCCGTCACTGCCGATCTGCACAGACGAGCTGACGATAGTCAGCCGAGCGACATCTCTGACATACTTGCCGCTCACGCAATGCACAAGACCGCGCTGCCGCACGCGTCCGCAGCTGCCAAGACGTGTGTCTCTGAAGCCGGGGATTATTGTCGACCGACTGCGGCGCGGTCTATAAGTGGATCGAGTATCGAAGAAGGTTCGCTGCAGCCCAGCATTCGAGAGCTTATGGATTGCTATAGCGTGAGCCCATTGAGTCGCAGTCCAAGTTCTTCCATCGGAAATGTCCCAGGGTCACCAGCCAGATCCCACGACGTATCAGAACAAATACCATCTTTGCTTTCGGATCCAGAAAGTATTACGATGGAATCATGGAGATGTGCCGGGCCGTCCACACCTGCTGGCAGTGACCTTGTCGAAGAGAACGATACGGAGCTGAATCCATTGAGCGCAAGCGACGAGTATTTCAGCAAGATGATTCCGAGTTCAATCCCAGTGCTTTCTTCGTCCTCATTCGACAATGTAACGCACCGACCTGGGCGACGAACGCTTGCTTGTCAGGAAGGCGATGATTTGCCGCTGCAGACGCATGCCTCTGTGATGCCGTCTCCTGAAACGCCGACAGTAGATGATCCAGCTGATCATTGGCCCGCGACGACCACACCACCTTCTCTCGTTTGCAGCAGTCGACCGAACCAAGAAGCGGAATCTCTAGCGGGTGGACAAGACCTTGACGTTGATGATGGTGAGGATATTGGCAGTTTGGCAGAGGCCAGCGGTCGTGTAGAGTTTGGTGGCAAGTCAAATCGGTCTTTGCTGGACCACATGCGATCTCCATGTCGAAGTGATGACGATCTGGCAGCGGAAGAGGACGAAGCTGAATTGGCTACAGGATATGGTTTGTACGAGTGGCGTCGTGATGAAGGAGCCGTACACTTGCTCGACACCGAGTGGGAACATCGTCGGTTGGATCGTAGTCGATCCCGATGTGGTAGCGATGGCGATGCTATTGACCACCAGCATGACGACCAACTGAACCCGAGTGAGCACGGTATCGTGTCAGGTGGAACGCGTGTGCAAAGCGATAGTGAAGAGGAAGAATGCAAGAAAGAGGACATGTCTGCGGAAACGAAAGCGGAAAGTACGGGTACCGACGCATTGGCATGCTTGATGGAAGTTCAACGAGAAATGACGCGTCTTCGAGCAATCACGAAACATGAAGAGCGATACGACAGTGGTCTTCTCGATGACAAACAAAACACACTTGCTCAACATGCGATTGATACAACGGAAATGGATACAGAAGTGCGAGAGCAGGTACTGGTGCAGCGCGGTCCGATACCATGGGAGGAACCTCGTTTGGATATGTCAGACAAGTCTGATCGTAACGTTCAGAACCCGCTTTTGGTGCCGGGAAACGATACTGAAGGTGTACATTCGAGAAGTAGCAGTGATTCTGTGCAGGTGGATGAGCACGTACTTGGTCAAGCAGCGGATCTACAAAGTGCGTTTGAACGATCGGAGGATAGCAACGGTTTCGAACATCAAGCAAAACGCTGCCCGCCTCACTTGCGTGCACGTACAGGCGCTATAATTGACAAGCGTGGGTCTTTTGATTTCGTGCAAGATTTTCTAGCGTCGGAAGAAATGGATGCACCACTGTCAGATGTGCACGAGGTTGGTCAAACCCGAGGGACACTCGGTAGCCATGTGCAGCACACTAGGCGATTCGATGCGGCAGAGCAGCACTTTGCTGCAAAGGAGGTTCAACCGACGCAAAGCTCCAACGACAGACCGCGATCGCTCACCTATGAACACAACACCCGTTCGGAACCGAAGAAGCAGGCGCTTCCACCAACACGGTTGGAAGCTTGGCTGAATCCGTCGTTTGCTGAGGATCAAGAGGCTGTCCAGGACAGAGGCATGCGTGAGAATGCCATTGCGTCAAAAGCACTGGCTGCCGAAGATGCGGCTGCGCTTGTTGACGAAGAAAAGGGCGCTACTGCAGAAGAAGATGACGTGGTCTTTCCGAACGACCTTGGACGTGCCCCAGGAGCCGACAACACGAAGGAGGCGTCAGCACCGGTCTGCAACGAGCGTCGCGTAAGCCCTTTGGCATCTGGCGCAGCCCCTTGCTCGACACCGAAGCAGTCCATTGCTGCCCGAGAAATGAAAGCTTCGCCAGCCACATCGCGCTGGGCTAGCTCATTTGCTGCTACAATCACCGTGCTGTTAGCGGCGGTGTTTTGCGTGGGCGGCATTTATCGAGCAGTGACGATAGTGCACGATTCTCGTGAGTACCACTTGGCATTGAAGACGCGGATCGACAAATTCGAGGCGAGTATCACCGAATCTCACGAGAAGGTGCTGAAGCTTGAGGAGGACTATGCCATCTGGAGCGAGTACGTCCGCAAGCTCACGGAAGAAGACGAACAGCACGCATTGACGCAACTGGAAACAATTCAAGCCGAAGTCCAGAAATGGCAGCAAGAGATGAAAGCAGACCTCGCGGCATTCCGTCAGACACTTGCTGTGGACTCGATTGAGGCCTCCTTCGCACCTTTTGACGTAAGCAACACTGAGGAAACTGAGCAGTAAGATGGCTACGAGCGAGCAGTAAAATGACTGCAGCGAACCGCCGGAAGCTTTTGCCGTTGTCAAGGACAGCAGCCACCATCCGTTGCCCATCACCAGTCTATTTAATCGCACAGCGCGAAAGCAAGCACAGTACGCTCAAATGTAAGTCTTTTACCGCTGATCTTGAAAGTCGAAGCTGCCATCCTCGTTTTGTGCGTTCTTGTCGACTGCAACATCCAGGGCGCGATTGGCGTTCTTCAGTGCATCAAGGGCTGCGTGCCCCACTTTTCCAAGTGTGTTGCCCCCCATCTCGAGCGTTTTCAGGGACGGATGCAAGTGCAGCGCCTCAAAGAGCGTGGCACTTCGTCCTTCATGCAGCTGGTTGGCACCGAGACCTAACGTTTCGATGACAGGGTTGGCCTGTAGCACTGGCAGGAGCTCGGCTAACCCCTCACCCAGCTTGTTGTTGAACAGGTGCAGCTGCGTGATTGACTGTGCCTTCAGCAGTGGTGTCATGCCGGTGCCAGTGAGCCCGTTGTTGCCCATGTCAAGGTACGTCAGCATCGTATTGCCTGCTGCCAACGCCTCTGCAAGAAGCACGGCACCTTCATCGCGGCACTTGTTGTTACTGAGACATAGGACCTTGAGCGCTTTGTTCACAACAAGTCCGCGAGCCATCTCAGCACAGGCACGTTGCGTCCACTCATTATCGGACACATCGATCTCGGTCAACGTCGCGTTTCGCATCAAAGCAGACGCGAGAGCAGTCGCGTGTTGATCCGTCAACTTGCACTCTTTCAGCTGCAGCTTCTTGACCGACGTGTTGGTCGCCAACGCATCGAAAAACGCAGACGTCGCGTCTCCCAAGGAGTTGAACGACAGCTGCAGCGTCGTCAACGAGCACGTTTTGCACGCGATATACGCTGCCAAATGGTCGAGTCCAGTTCCCGATAGGCCAATGTCCGTCAAGTGGAGCTCCGCCACTCGCGCCTGAGCATTCGCAAGCAGTCCATGTGCCACTCGTTCGAGTCCGAGGTCCCCAATTGGATTGCGGGACAACGTGAGTGTCGTCAACGTCTCGTTCGTCTTCAGGAGCTCGGCAATAGCGGACGCTCCGTCGCTACCAAGCGACTTGAACTCCAAGTCCCACACCTCAAGAGCCGACCGCGTGTTCCGCGCCAATCCAGCACACAACAATCTCAAAGCAGCGTCCCCAAGCGTCTCCGAGCCAAGACACACGTGCTGCAGCGTCGTGTTGGTTGCCAAACAGTCGGCAAACGCTTGCACTCCAAGAGGCCCCAAGTCGTGCCCCGACATGTACAACGCCCGCAGCAACGTGTTGGTGCGGATGGCCTGTGCCAACTGCACAACGTCCGCGTCGCTCAGCGCGCGCATCCGCATGACATAGAGACTCGTGGCCGTCAGCGGGTCGGCGAGTTTCTGCAGCAAGTCCTGCACACCGGTCTTCTTGCCCCACGCCATTTGGGGTCCAGCGACGCTTTCCCACCAGTCAATGACGGAGGTGCGGTCGCGTCTCTTTTTTGTGCCGCCTGCGACACGACAGACGAGCCACCACGCAACAGCTGGCACGCGAGACTGCGAGGAACCTACACTTTTGGGAGCATAAACGGGGCGCACCAACTTGCAGTGGCTACGTGCGACTCGCGCGCGCGCGCGCCTTTCTGCGGCAATGGACCCGGACGCCGTCCGAGTCCCACCACGTCTCGCGTCATATTGGACGCGCTCCTTGTCGTTCGATTCGTCCTCCCGAGCGACTGCGGCAGTAGTGTCGACGACAGCGCCGCTGCTCACTCGCGTACTTGCGCACTCCGTTTCAGCGGCGAAGAGGACACGATGACGTCCATAACAAGTACGAAACCAGCGGTCGACGACGTGCGCCCGGAGATGGCCGAGGACAGGTCGCCCATGTTGAAGTTTCCAGTCTCACCGGGTTGTTTCCACGCGAGCGAGTCCAAGCGCCTCGAGTTGGCAGCGATTGTCCACGAGCACGTGCGTCGCTTACTCGCAAGTGAAAAGGTCTACGACGACCGGCGGGCCCAGTTGCTGCCACTGCTGGACCCATTGCGATGGAAACAGATTCAAGCGGGGAAAGAGGTGCAGCTGTACAAGCGAAAGCGACGAGGCCAGACGGTGCGTGACTTGGCGAGCGAGGAATGCCTCCCGGACGTTCGGCAGGCCGTGGAGAACGGATACGCGAGCATGATTGGCGATGGACAGGTACACGGGTCGATGGAGGACATGCTGTATGGCTCGACTGCTTCGTCGCAGGACGAGTTGATGACGAGTTTGTGGTACCAAAACCCTCCGCGCGACTGCGTCTGGTTAGGCTCTGCGGAAGGACCGACGCCAGACGACCCGTTCCACTCGGCCGACGTGATCTGGTTGTTCCCGAAACAGACGTACCATGCCGACCTGTGCTACCTCCGAGCCACTGGCATCCAGAAAGACCACAATGGACAGACGTTTGGCTACTTGGTGCTCCATTCGATCGACTTGCCCCACTGCCGTCCGTTCGACGCTCGCAACATTGCGCGCGCCAAGATCTACTTTGCGTGCTTGTTCCGCGAGCCGTCGCCAGGGGCTCTGCATGTGACCGTGCGCGGCATCTTTGACTTGGGAAGCAGTCGTGGCAAACTCGCCAAGACATTTGTGACGGCGGCGACCAAATCGTTTCTGCTTGGGCTCTTTGACGGCGTTGCCATCGGTTTGGCCAAGAAGCTCACGATCATGACGCGCCGCAATCCCCACGCGCTCCGAAGACCAAAGCAGCTGGGCTGCGCGATCTGCTTGAAGACCCAGCGCAGACTGCTCTTTGGCTTGGACACGCACTTGCTCCAGTGCGGCGTGTGCGGCGCCACGGTGTGCTCCAGTTGCATGGCCAGTGCCAAGCAGATCCTCTTTCTCGGCCCAGACGCGCCGTGCTCGAAGCACGCGTGCTGCTTGACGTGCATGCGGGACGCCAGACGGATGGGCGGCGTTCGTCCAGACGCGCCGGAGTTTCAGGTCATTGCCGAGTACTTTCGCACGCAGCGATCCCACACGGCGGCTGCCTTGTTCAGTCCCGTTCGATCGCTGTCGTCGTCGTCGTCGTACACGTCGTACACGTCGTACCCACTCGACACTCTGACCCGCACACGTGGTAGTCGTGGGTACCCATGTGCGATGAAAAGCACGAAGCTGACCGATGACAAGCGCACCCACTCGACAGCGGCCGATAGCATCGACACGGACTTGTTCTCGGACGAGCTCGACGAAGCCGACCATTGCTGCAGCGACGACGAGTCCGACAGCTCCGTTATGGCGCAACCCGATCCCAGTCCAGTCAGCCTGTCGAGCGAGTCGGAGCAGAGCACGCTCACGGTCTGGAAGACGCACAGTCCCGTGGTCGACGACGACTTTGTACCTCGTCCAGACACCCACACGCGCTCGGACCTCGAGGGGTTCCGCCGCACGCTCTTCCAGCTCACCCTCAAGGCCCAGCACACGTACCTGCAGACCCAGGCGACCACACGCAGTCTGCGTAATGCAGAGCTCGACTAGTGCAATAACTCGAGAGCAACTGCACGACACAACTTGCACAACGCAGCAGCTCCACGTCCGCGGAAGTGTCCTCATGTAATGATAACGGCAATGAATTGAACGATATGCTACGGCGGACACTGCGTGACAACACACGCCCCTGTTACCACAGCGACACGCAACACGCAACAGCGACACGTGACAGCTTAGTCAACTGCCCTCTGTCACGCACTGGTCGCCAGCCCGCGGGTCGGCTGCACCGTCACCTTCATGCCGTTCTTCATGCCGAGACTGATGCCCATCGTGCCGCGAATGTCTTGGCCAGGCACCTCCACGAGATGGAAGCGGCTCACGAGACACGCCGTGACGACCTTCATCTCGATCATCGCGAGCTTCCGGCCGACGCACTTGCGGGGACCGGCGCTAAAGGCGATGAACTTGAGCGGCGGCAGCAGCACGAGTTTCTCGTGCTCATCGAGGAACCGCTCGGGCCGAAACACTGCGGCGTCGGGGCCCCACACACTCGGGAGCAGTGCCGACGCGTGGTACAGCAGCGTCGTGTCAGTGCCTTTGGCGACGAACGTCCCGTCGGCAAACACCGTGTCGCGCGTGCAGTGCTGCGTGACGCACGGCGCCGGTGGCTTCAGCCGCAGACTCTCTCGGATCGTCGCTTCCAAGTACGTCACGCCGTCGAGTTCCGCCATCGTCGGCACGTACGTCGCGTCCGTCGCGAGCTTTGGCACGTGCGCGAGGAGCGCTGTCCGCAGTCTGTTCTCCACCTGCGGGTTCTCGTGCAGCAAATGGAGCAACCAGCTCAAGGCGTCGCCCGTCGTGTCTTTGCCGGCCAAGACGCCCGCCAACGAGATGTTAAACACGTCATTCGGCCGCACCGGTGCGCCCGTGTCGTCCGTCGTCTCGAGCAAAATCGACACAATGTCGTTGGCCGGCGGCGACGGTCCCAGTGGCTCGCCCCTCGCAAGCGCTTCTCTCCGCGCCGCGCGCCGCTCGATCGCGCCGGCAATGCACGACGTGACGAACGTCGAGATGACGGCCATTGCCCCCCGCAGGCGGCGCTCCGAGCCCACGTTGAGCCAGCGCTTGAGCTTCCAGAGCCACGTCGGGACGGCAAAGCGCTCGAGCGAAATGTGGTTCGCCTCGTCGATCGCCGTCTCGAACGCGTGCGCGCGGCCGGACGCGAGCAGCCCCAGCTGCGCGCCAAACTCAATCTCGGCAAACGTCTCGAGCGTAAAGCGGCCCATCAAGTGGTGCACGTCAACGACGTCGTGCGTCGCGGCCGCGGCCGCGAACACGTGTTGCAGCGCCAGTGCACACTTTTGGACCACGGGCGTCATGTGGTCCCGCACGGCGCGCGCCGTGAAGAGGTTCACGAGCGCGCGGCGGTGGAAGCGCCAGCGGTCGCCGTTGATGATGACAATGTTTTCGCCCATGAAGTCGTGCAGCAGGTCGCGGACCTGCGGCCCTTTGACAAACGTGTCAAAGTGCACGCGCAGAATCTGCTCAAAGTCCGCCGGCCGCGCCGAGAACAGCCAGTCGTTCTTGCCCGGCTGCCGCAGCACAAAGGGCGCGCCGTGGCGCGCGACGCTCGTCTCGACGAGCCAGTCCTGGAACCGGTCGAGGTGCCGCGCCATGAGCAGCGTGTGCCCGAGCACGGGGTGGCCGCCCGGGAGGTACGGGACCGACTGGACGGACGCACTGGTGTCGGTCGGCGCGTTCTCGTCGCGGTCGTGGCCCGAGTCGGCGTCGCTGGCGTAGCTCCTCGACGCTATTGACACGAGCGTCGCCCCGGCGGCGGCGACGAAGAGGCCGACCACAACGGGGTGCGTCAACACCATTGACGGCGACAACATACTCCGGCGGCACGACGCACGTCGAGGAATGACTAGCGGACCGACCGTTGACAGTGTGTGACCATCCGGTCTTCTACCACTTCGTCTCGGTGCATCGGGTGGTCGACCCGTTTCTCCTCTGCGTGTCGGCGGCCACAGCGCGTGGAAGGGATGGCGCGAGGTCAGTCGGGACACGAAAGAGGGGCGTGCGACGGCGGACAATGGGCGACTGATCCAACTGTCGCGTTCCGCGAAACGTCCGGCCGGACGCGGGGGGATGCAGTGCCGGCTGGTGGGCTTGAAGTTGTTGCAGCTTTGATGGCAATTCATGACGTGCACTGGCCGTCACGAGCTTTGTCTCGACCGCCTACTGCGTTGCGTCCGGCAAGAAAAGTGGGGAGGGGCACGTGACGGACGGACGGACCTGTAGCATTGTCATGCGCATTGTCCGCGTCCTGTACCCATTCCTCGTCGTCTGTAGCGCTTCACGATGGCTCACAGGTGTCCACCGCCTCAATTGTTCGCGGTCTTGTCACGGGCCATGACGTGAGCAGGCAGACGTCCACTTCGTTGCGTGCCGGTTCTGCCCACTTGTCCCGCGTATCTCTCGCTCGCTCTCTCTCTCTCACGACGACGACGACGACAGTGGGACGTCGCGTCCGTGTGCAATGCTCGGGTGATCCAAGTCGCCTCTTGTGGTGGTCTCCTTTAAGCTCAATCCCGTGGAACAAGAGACGACTCGGTCCATAGCGCTCTGTGTGTGGTGCATCATCATCGACGACGTCCGATCGAATGGACAATCGATTTCCTCGTCGGGTGTCTCAACCGCTTCACGATTCACACACGCGTCGGGTACGGACTAACTGCATCTCGACACTGTAGAATTCCTCAGCCCGTGCGTCGTCCAAGTTACTTCGAGTAGACATATCCCATCCAGTGTTCCGGTTTCCCAATGCTGCGTCACTGGTTTCTGAAATCCCGACCAGGGACCCCACTGTATCGGTCTGCTGGTCTCGTGCTCCTGGCCGGCGCTGCTGCTGCTGCTATTGCCGCTGCGTACGTCACGTCCCGTCAAGTACCAGTCCAAGTGCCGTGCAATGACGACGACGAACTCAACGACAATGTGAGCGGTGCACCCGAAGAAAAGGTCGTGCCGTACCTGCCGTCGCGCGTGCCGCTGATCGGCAACATGCTGGAACTTGCGCGCAACGCCGGCCGCTTTCACGACTGGATGGCCCAGCAGTGCATGGCGCACGGGGGCGTGTTCAAGCTCTACTTGCCCGGACAGAGCGACATGATCGTCACGGCCGTGCCCGAGCACTACGAGCACGTGGTCAAGACGCAGGTGACGCACTTTAGCAAAGGGCAGCAGCAGTACGACATGTTTGTCGACCTCATGGGCCACAGTGTCCTCATCATTGAGGGCGAGCGCTGGCGCTACCATCGCCGACTGCTCGTGCGGCTCCTCAGTGCCCGGACGCTGCGGGACCACATGACGCCCCTGATCCAGCGCCACACGCTGTTGCTCCAGCACGTGCTAACACGGGCCGTTCAGACCCAGCAACCCGTCGACCTCTACATGCTCATGCACCGCTTCACGTTCAAAGCGTTCGCCGAGATGGTGTTCAACAACTCGCTCGAGAGCATCGACTCGGAGCACGAGCACCCGTTCGAACGGGCGTTCGACCAGGCGCAGTCCATCGTGGCCGGGCGGCTCCAGCAGCCCGTGTGGCTCTGGAAACTCCGCCGCTGGCTCAACGTCGGCCAGGAACGCACGCTCCGCACGCACCTCAAGCGCATTGACGCCTTCATCATGACGATCATCTCGTCGGCCATTGACAAGCGCCACGCACGGCAGGCCGACCTCCAGGCGGGACGGCCCGTGCACGCGACGGACAGCGACCTCGTGTCCATCGTGCTCGAGTGCATGGCCCAAGATGGCCTCGACATGGTCTCCCCCGTTGACGTGCGCAACATCGCCGTCGCGGCCTTAGGCGCCGGCCGCGACACGTCCGCAGATACCATGAGCTGGTTGCTCCACACGTTGACGCAGCACCCGCGCGTCGAGGCGAAGCTCCGTGCCGAAGTGCTGACCAAAGTGCCCCACTTGGCCCGCGACGCGACGTACGTGCCGTCGATCGACGACGTCCAGGGCCTCGTGTACCTGGACGCGACGATCCACGAGCTCTTGCGCCTGCACACGCCCGTGCCGTTCACTATGCGCGAGTGCGTCCGCGACACGGTGTTCCCCGACGGAACGTTCGTGCCGAAAGGTACGACCGTCGGCCTGTGCCACTACGGCGCTGCTCGCCGCCCGGAAGTGTGGGGGGTCGACGCCGCAGCGTTCCGACCCGAGCGGTTCCTTGACGCCGACACGGGCAAGTTGCGGCACGTGCCGACGGCCCAACTGAACGCCTTTAGCGGCGGGCCGCGCGCGTGCGTGGGCAAAGCGCTGGCCATGCTCGAGATGAAGATCGTCATTGCGACGCTCGTCGCGCGCTTCCACTTGGTCGAAGTCCCAGGTCAAGACGTGCAGTACGCAATGGGCATCACCATTGGCATGAAGCACTCGCTCATGATGCACGTCGAGGCAGCGGCCGCGGCAATGCCACCACCAGCGGCGGCAGCGTAATCAGGTCAGGTGTTCATGTAAATATGCATCTTCTCCTTATGCGCTCATGCTCTACCTCTCTACCTCTCTACCTCTCTACTTCTCGCTCTCGCTGTCTCTCTTCAGCTCTCTGTCTCATCTGTACGTCCACCACTTGCCGTGCAACAGACTGACCCGCGCGATCGCACCCGCGTCCAGTCGTGTTACCTACAGCGCTTCAGTGGTCTCGAGCCGTTCCGTCCATGAACAACTCCTGGCGAGTGAGCTGTCCAGCAGCGACCGATTGCTCGACCACTGCTGACTCCTTCGTCTCCGGTCGATCCGCATCCCTCCAGACAATCACGTCGTGCGTCCCGTGTGCTTCGTCAAAGTGTCAAGCGCAGTCGTCGCAATGCTGTCGGACGGTGGGAGGCTCGTGCTGAGGTCGCGCTGGACGCTATCAAACTTGAGCGCGGACGCCACACACTGCCGACGAATGGCACGTCCGTCGAGTAGCCCCTCACTCGAGAACTTCCAGCGTCGCACCTCGTTCTGCGTGCAAACCAACGCACTGAAGAAGACCACCTGACCTTCAACCACAAGTCCATGCCGTTCCGGTCGCGCGTGGCGTCCACGACCGTGTCCCGCGACGTTCCGTTCCGGTCGCACGTGACGCCACCTGCAATGGCGACGCGGTTTCCGCTTCCTGCAAAGTACTTCGACCCCGTTCGCGTCTCGCCCTCGAGACGACAGGAGTACAAAGACCTGGTCCACGACCGCGTGCACGCTCTGCTGGCGGACGAGTACCGAAGCGACGAGCAGCCCACTGAGTGGAAGTTTGTCCGATGCATTCGGGACGTCGACGTGTTTCAGCGCCGCTTTCGCGGTCGGTCGCGACAAGAGGTGGCGGCCCAAGAGGAGTTCCCGGACGCAGTACGTGCCGTGGAGAGAGGGAACCCGAGCATGCTCGTCACGGGGACAATCAACGGCTCGATGGAGGACATGCTCTTCGGCGCGAGTGCGACGACGCAGGAGGAGATGATGACGGGCTTCTCCATCACGTCGCCACCGGTGGACGCCGCGTTGCTCAGCGTCGTCGATCGGTCGACAGCAGACGACCCACTCCGGTCGGCCGAGCTCCTCTGGGTGCTCACGAAGCTGCCGCTCCTGTGTCCCCGCGACGTGTGTTTCCTCAAAGCGACGGGCGTCGGACGCGATGGCAACGGCGTGCCCTACGGCTACATGGTGCTCCATTCGGTTGAGGTGTCTGCGTGTCCGCCGTTCGACTACCGGCAGACCAAAGTCCTGCGCGCGAAGATGTACTTCTCGTTCGTGTTCCGGGAGCTCACGCCAAAGACGCTGCACGTGAGGGGACGTGGCATCTTTGACTTGGCCGGCGGCGAGATGCTCAAGCGCGTGCTGCCGCATGCCACGGCGACTGTCATTGGCGGTCTCTTGCGGTCGGCGAGCTGTGGGGAGACCAAGAAGCTCACGTTGGTGGCCTCGCGGTATCGTGTCGACCGCCATCGACCTCAAGCGCCTTCAAAGCGGAGCGTGTGCTCCATGTGCATCCGTGCGAACAACCGCTTGCGATCGGGCGCTCGACTCCGTCCGTGTGCCGTGTGTGGCGTCCCGATCTGCAAGAACTGCCGGATCAAGGACCGCAAGCTCTTCCTCGGGACGCACCAGCCGTGGCAAGCGGTCACGTGCTGTGCCACTTGTTTGCAGCAGGCGCGTAGCATCGCAAACGTGCGTCTGGGCGCGCCCGAGTTCACGGTCGTGGCCGAGTTCTACGACAAGCACCGCCTCACCTCAGAGTCTTCATCTCCTGACGCATCTGCAGTTGCAGCAGTTGAAGCAGCAGTAGCAACGACAGCGTCGTATTCAATCGCTTCGTCGGAAGCTTCGGAGGCTCGTCACGCTCCACTGAGCAGCACTTACACCGATACACCGGATCGCAGCTACGACGCAAGAAAGCTGACATCGGCTTCTTCGCTGCCGTTCGACGGCAGTAAAACGTGCTCGTCCGAAGCAGTGACGACGGCCTCGACCCTCGGTGAAAGCTGTGCCGCCTTCGACTGCGACGTGAGCGTCTCCGGCACACTGAGCGACCTGAATTCCGGCGACTACCGCTTCAACTCGAGCGTGTTTTTCAATCGAGACATTGAGCTGGAAGAGGAGCCCGGCGTGTCCGTGGCATTGCTCATGGAGTACGCCGAGCTCGGCAACTTGACGGACGATACGATCCCGAGCAGTGCGCGAGGTGCGACCGACAGCTACTCGGCAAACGATCGCCATGACGATGATGATGGTGACGATCGTAGCGACGAACGGTATCCCGTGGACACTGACAACATCTCTAAGTCTCGTGTCTTCAACGTGGAAGCTCCACCTCGTTCCCACCCCACGCACCGACCAAACAACATGTTCGAGTGGATGATGGAGCTCCAGTCGTCCGTCGAAGAAGCGTACGTGACGGCCAAAGCCAACGAAGCGCTCATGAAGAAGTCCATGCGGTAACACTCGCACGTCGATTTCTCTCCTCGATCGGCATCTCACGTGTTGGACTCGAACACCGAAGCAGTAGCCGCTGGAAGTCGCTTTGGTTGCATTCCCAGGATCCCGACGGGCACAGCGTAAAACACATTGACGTCACACCCCTTTTGCCGCAGCACTCCTCGTTACAACCGCTCACCGTGTCGCATGCCCGCCGCCTCTCGATCCTCTACGTAGGGACGTTCCACTCGAATGTCGAGCTCAAGCAGTCTCTGCTCGACCCGCTCGGCAAGTCGCGCGTTGGCATACAACCGGTCCGAGTACGTGCGATCGGAAGCAGCTTGCGGGATGAAGTCCTCGTCGTCAATACTGATGCGGTGGTGCCCTCCTAACCAGACGGTAATGGAGCTGCCGAACGATCCCGCTTCGGCTTCCGGTCCGGAATCCACTTCCTCGCCCGTGTCCCCACTAATGTTAGAGTCCCCACCTTCGCCGGAACTTCGACGCAGTTCAGGCCGAGCAAGCGCGACGGAGAACGGGTCGTCGTCAAAGTCCAGTGTGTACTCGCCCAAGCTTTCCACAGACGTCGAGTGGGTCGGTATGTTCGTGGACGAAGTCGCCGTCTTCAGTCCGTTCGCAAACAGCAGCTCGTCCAGCTTGTCTGAAGCTATTGCGGATGGCTCGTTGAGGTAGTACTCCGCCACGACCAGAAACTCGGGCTCCGAAGGTCGAACGCGGATGCTCGTGACGGCGTCTCGGACGCAGTTCGGACAGCAGTCGACTTTCGAGCATGGACGGGTGGCCCCTAAGAAGACCCGCTGCTTGATGCCCCGCGTGCAATCCGAGCACACAGTGGCGCGACAGATGTAGCACGTTGAGGCGTGCGGGCCAAAGACATGGACGCGACCGAAGAACGACTCGCGCTTGCAGCACATGTAGCACACGGACGACTGCCGTCGCGCGTACACGGACTCACGTGGCAACAACGTCGTCGTTGCCCGCTTCTTCTTCTTCTCACGGGCCAAGAGCGTCAGCTTCTTGGCTTCGCCAATGCCCACGCCGTTCAAGAGTCCGACCATGAGCGACGTCGTCGCAGCAGACACGAGGCCTGTCAGCATCCGGACCTTCTTGCTCAGGTCAAAGATGCCCCGCACTGTGACCGTCAGTACGCCGGGCTGCGGCTCGCGAAGCAAACAGGTAAAGAACATTTTCGCGCGCGAGATGCCGTGGGCGTCAAAGGCTGGACACTGAGCAATGTGCACGCTGTGGAGCAGGACGTAGCCATAGCGATTGCCCTGTGGGTCCCGGGCTTGACCCGTGGCTTTGAGGTAGCACACGTCGACCTGGTCGAGCACGGGAGGGAGTTTCGGGAGCGCCCAGATCAAGTCGGCCGTGTGGAACGGGTCTGCAGGCGTCGCGCTCTCGACGGTGCCCAGCCAGACACAGTCCCGAGGCGGGTTCCGGAACGAGAACCCCGTGCGCAGGTCGTCTTGACACGACGCTGTCATGCCGTAGAGCATGTCTTCGATCGAGCCCTTGACATCGCCTTTGCAGATCAACGTCGTGTAGCCGCGTTCGATGGCCCGCTGGATCTCGGGCAGCTCTTCTTCGCGGGCCAAGTCCTGCAGCGACTGTCCCCATTGACATCGCCGGCGGTAGAAAGTCAAGCGCTTCTCCTTCTTGACGGGTTTCCACTGCTTGGGATCGAGCTCTGGTTCCTTGCGATGGCATCGGGCGCGCGACTGCGCTTCGTCCTGCAGGAGCGACGCCACGCGACTTTGCACGAGCGCAGTGTACCGTTCGCGATGGGCGGCGGTGGGCTGGAAGCAACCGGGCGACAGTGCGATGCCCACAGGTCGCAGGTCCGGCGGCCTCGTCACGGCAGCGATCCACTGGTCGGCAGAAAGGGGACTGAGACTCATGTTGGAGGTAAGCCAGCAACTGAGCCAGAAGGAGTGGCAAGGGACCGAGCGCGTCACGTAGAGGCCTTTGCTCGTTCGTTCGTTGGTTCAGTCAATCAGTTGATCCAGTCATTCATTCATTCATTCCTCGCACGGGATCAGGTGCGGGGGATCACCGGGAAAGGGATCGTCGAGATGACGCGAGGCCTCGTCCAACTCTAGAGGAGGGACGACGGCAGGTCACCCGTTGCACCACAAACGAGCCACGTGCGATGCGGGACGCGTCTACTCGCTTAGCGGTGCAATGGGGAGACGAGTCGATGACGTGCATCGGTTCGTTCACAGCGGCGGGCGTCTCTCACTCGGGGAGATGGATCCGTCAGGTATGCGGGACGACGCCAGTCAAAGGCCGCCTCATCTCGCTCGCTCGCTGGCTGGTTTGCCAACGAGGTGGTGTTTTGGACGTGGGTCCCACGGGATCCGCTACGGACGCAATGTGGATGGACACTCACTCACTCACGCACGGACTGACTCGCCCACTCGGGTGATGAAGGGAATCTGGACGAGGAGCAAGCGAGCGGTCAAAGTCAAAAGGGCGGCCGTCTCGTTTCAGGGATACGATCCAAGACGGACACCAGGCCTGCAGTTTCAAGGCGACAGAGATAGAGGCGAGCGGATGCACCTGCTGCGTGGGAACGGAGGAGTGCTAGATCGGTAGCGAAGGCAATCATCGATGGACCACCAGAGCAAAGGGAGCGCACGTGTTTAGACCGGAGCAGAACAGGACAGCACGGCTGGCATATCGAGCTTCTTGGAGCAATACATCGTGGAAAGTGCTCTGGCGTCACTCCATGTCCTCGCGGTGTGCAATGGACGCAAAAGTTCCACCGGGTTACGCGCAATCGGGTCGACATTTCAACGTCTCAGCTAGAAAGATCGGCGCGCGCGTGTGATTAGAACAGCGACGCAAACTGCTGCAATCGCACGTACAATCGGACGAGACCGACGCGGAGGATTTGCGGCTGACGACCAGCATTTCGTGCCTCAGGCCACTCCCGGCGTGCCGAGCTGGCATCTACTGGTATACAAGTGCATCTTGACCAGTGTGTGCGATTGCGAGTAGTGAGCTTTCTACAGTCGAGAGATGTAAGTCGCACATCAGTCTCCAGTCCCTGGCCATCGTCTTTTTCCCCCAAGTAACGCGAACCCGCACAATTTGTTGATCGCTATTACGCCATACGCACGATACGCCAAACTCTATTAACATGGAATATTGATCCGTCATAGCTCGAGATTATCTCATCAAAGCGGTGCCAACGAGATTGGCTGCTGCACACTTCACTATGCACTGCACGTCTTCGCCGTATTGTCATTCCAGCGTGCTTCTCCACCTCCTGTTGGCTGTGCGTCATCACGAGTAAAGGGATCTGGATCAAGACTAGCGATGCCGCGTCTCGACACTTGTCGAGTCAACAGCAGATACTTCTTTGCTCGTCAATGAATACCGCGTCCTATTTTATGGGCGTCTGTCTTTTCATGACGACGATACGAGACCAGTGTGCTGATATCCGTACCACTTTCGGTTTTTCGTTGTCTACAACTTGAAAAGGTCTAGAATCCCAAGATTTCATGTGATATGAACACCAGACTTTCAGCTTTTGCCCGATAGCTTTGAGTCTTCGCCATTATTTTAGAACATCGGGCCCGTTCGATCAAGATGCAAATCAGGTATCGTATAATGCGCGACAATGTAGAAGTCGTTGCGAAGTAGTCAGGCTTGCCCTCCCCACATAAGCATACGGTCTACTTTTAGTGAAACGGGGTGAGCCGGTTACATGTCATTGGTATCAAACATATCAATGATAATATTATCTTGATCGATAGTATTCGTCAATATTACCGGGTGAAGGAAATATTGATAGTATATATCCTTCAAGGTGAAACTTAAGGCCACTCCACTTATTAGTTGATATAGACCATGGGGTCAACCGAATTAGCCACCAATCGCTGCTAGGCGCGCGCAATGGGTGGTGAGTAGACGTCATCATACGTTTAGTTAGATTGATATAATTAAGTCAGGACAAACAGAGACACACGTTTGATAGGACTTATCGTATTAAGAAGCAGTTTTACTTTTCCTTCCTCTGTGTTGGTGCAACACTTAGAAGGGCACTGACTATCACTGTTGTCAGTGGAAGTGATCTCCGTACTGGTCAACCAGTACGTTGTCACTAGTGCCCCGTTACAGAGCGTCCTGTGCTCAGATTTCTCTCTCGCTCTCAAACGCTCACGTGCACTTGACGCCCGGGGGCACGCACCTTCGTATGGAAATAAGTACAAGGTATTTTCAGTTAAAGGGTAAGAAGCGTGCCCGTTTCAATCAGAAGCAGCAACAATGAAGATTGCGCTGGAGAGAATGTATTTGCATGCATAGCAAATATTAACTCGATGTTGTAGTGGTAACAAATTATAAAAAATTAAGCGAATACGTTTTTAGAGCAAAAAAAACCGTTTATCATTTCATGTTTGACTCAAAGTATGAATCCAAGGAAAGTTTGAACGAAGTCTTCATTTCAGATGTAAAATGGAGCCCAATTCTTGGCTTAGTAATTATTACAAGATCAAAAGTTATCAAAGCTTGTCGGGAGGAGGGTAGATGCAAAATACACCTTCACCCACGTATATCGGTCCCTAATGTCTGCTGCGTCACCCAGGTCATATATAAACAACCAACTGATAACGTACTATCAGTGCGCATTATATATAGTCTATTTTACATGGAGCACCTCCGTTCTTGCTGTCAATACGCAGCCAAAAATAAAGAAAGTAAACCCTTCGAAGGTAAGAGTTCCCAGATGCCGATTGTGACAATGAATGTAACGGGGCAGCCCGTTACATGAAATTGTCACTTTAAGGAAAGTGACAATAAAGAATATTACGTCG